>VWZW01003848.1:70685-91411 GCA_013397115.1 Edolisoma coerulescens
GGAGGCTGCATGCACGGGCAGATTAGGGGGCGGGGGGGGGAATTGGCTTCTGCCATAGGAACTACAGGCGGGATTTGTCAGCGGGTTGCTGCGGGGCCAAGTGCCAGCACAGGGGAGGAGAGAGGGGAGGCTGTGGGTGGGCAGTTGCTTCGGGGGGACAATGAAGCCTGTACAAGTGGGGCACTGAAAACAGTGCTGCAGGTGCCAGCATCGTCCCTAGAATGGGGTATCTCTCTAGGGGCACATGTCACCCCATGCTGCTGGACTTGGGCCATGGTGGGACTTTTGTTGAGCTCCCACCCCACCACGGGTCAGCATCGACCTCTGGGGCCAGCAGGAGGGCCCTTAGTAAAGCACCCTGCACCCGCTGCCCCTCTGCCGGGCCCCGCAGCTGCTCAGGAATGAACTGGCACCAGCCCACCAGCTGCTCTCCTGGTATGTGCAGCCGGAGCCGGAATGCTGTGCCTTGGCCTCCTCACTGGCCTGGATAGACCTGGCCCCTGCCCAGGGCATCGCCCCTCCCAGCCCTACCATCCTGCTCATCTCTTCCCATTAAGGAAGTGCAGGCAGCTGAGCTTTGGTGCTGGAGGAAAACAGGTGTCAGAGCCAAGAGTGATGGAGCCACGTGGAGGGTGGTAAGACACAGGGGAAGCTCAGACAGCACACCCCCACCCACACAGCAGCACCTCGCACCGGCATTTCCTCCACCCCTTGCTGGGAATGAGTAGGAAGTCTCTCTGCTGGTGACCCTGGTGTGCCCACCTCCACCTCACTGCCCGTCCCCAGCCCCAGGGACGCTGCAGGAGGGAGATGGGGTGGCGGGAGCATTTCTGCTCTCCCAGCCCTTACTGCAGAGCTGGGCTGCAGCCAATGCTTCTATTTTAAGCCCCACAATGTGTTTGAGGAGGCGAGTGGTGTGCACAGCTGAGCCTCGCAGCCTGACAGGGAGAGGCCCTGCTGCCCACGTCCCTGGAAACTTCCCCTTCTCCCTCTAGGGCTAGTACAGGCTCAGGGCAGGTTGGACCAGCTGCTTTTTCCCCTTCCCAGTACAGGCAGCAACTGGGGCAGTTGAAACTGGCATGGTCTGGTGAAGTTACTGCAAAAATATCTGGGCTGCAGGAATGGGGGTCTAGGCACACACCCCTGGCCCCATCCATGTCATGCAGCATTCACCTGCTGTGACCTAGGCTGGCAGCCATCCTGTGAGAGAGCAAGGCTGGGCAGGCCTGGCAGCATTGTGCAGGCAGGAGTATTTACTCTGTAGGTAGCGACTGCCCTGCTGAGCTCCTAGGGCAGGGAAAAGGGGCCCAGATAGCCTGTGGGATTAGCTGGGTTGAGTGCAGGCAGAGAGGAAGCACGAGACAAAGCATCCTTGTGAGAGGCACCAAACGGCTCAGGCTTCCCCCCAAGCAGGACTGAACCTCACTGCAGGGCCCTCCTCATCTGAAGCTCCTGACTCCTTAGCAAGGACCACCTTGCAGAGAGCTCTTTTCTTCCTGTGCCAACAGGTGCTGCTGGACAAAAAGGCTCCCAGGCTAAACATCTATTTATTTTTTAATAAAAACCATCATCCACCCCCTTCTGCTTGTGCTGTGTGTCATCAGGATGCCTGGGGAGCCAGCAGCACCCAGGGAGAGTGCTGGGCAGGAGGGGTGCTCAGCGCCAGGCTGAGGCTGGGGGCTGCAGTGGCTGGGGCACAGGGCAGCCCTGGGGCTGGCTGAAGCAGAGACACTTGGCACAGCCTCTTGCCCCTGGGGAGGCAGCGAGCTGTGAACTGGTGCTGGGAGTAGAGACCATGCCAGAATGGCCCAAGAGGAGGATAAGAGGCAGGTTAGGGCATTTTCCCCCTTAGTCTGGGGCTCACTCTTTCTTCCCGAAGAACTTCTTGAAGACAGATTTGTTCTTGGTGCGAGGCGGGCTGATGGCCTTCTCCCCGAGTGTGTCCCGGGGGCTCCCTGTTCGGGCCACAAAGGAGTGGCAGCGTGCCCGGGGCATGGCCGACACCTGCTCCCCTATGTACAGTGTGACAGAGTAGCTGCTCCCAGCCTCCACCGGCTCCTTGGGCACGGCCAGCGGGGTGATCTTCTGGTAGGTGGCTGCAAGAAGGAGCAGTCAGTGGAAGGGGCAGGGTGCCAGCAGGCACTGGCAGCCCTCTAGGGCCCTCCCCAAATGGGGGCTGCAGCCAAGGGCATAAGTATGTAGGACCAGGTGCGTGCTGGAGCAGCATCGCATCTGTCCTCGCTGTCTGTGGGGACAGAGGCAGTGGTGCCACCTCCTGGCGGTGACAGCGAAATCAGGACTGTACCTGAGGTGAAGGAGTAGGATCTCCTCTTGTTGGCCACCAGCCCATAGTCGTCGTCCGGGCAGATGTTGTCCCACAGCCTGGGGGACCCCCTGGGTGACCACTGCTGCTCCTTGTGCCCAGTCCCCTGAGCATTCTCTGAAGCAGAATGGAGACATGTCACAAGGCAAGGCCATCACAGGACACCCCTGTGTCAGCCCCTATGAGAAGAGGGCAATGTATGACGATCTCAGTATCCCAGGAAGTGAAGTAAATGTTCCTTTCCCCAAGCCCTGGGACTCCTAGCCCAGATACCACCAAGCTCAAGACTGACCGACAGCCTTCAGCCTCCCCCAGCTGTCTCCCGTGTACCTCTCTGGGCTGGGGACAGAGGCTGGGGGACAGTGGCAACCCAACCAGACAGGAAAGTCACCTGCTGCTGCCACAGTCCCATCGACTGGGCCATCCTGGCTGCCCAGAGGCCGCTGCAGTAGTGTGCTTGTGCAGGGTAACACCACAACCTCCTGGCTCTTGGTGGTCACCACCTGTTTATGTCCCTGGAGGTGGGAGCTCCCAGGGCTGGAGACCTTGCTGAAACTGAAAGTAGCAGAGATTTACCAAACCAGCCTGGCCACCAATGTCCTGCTGGAGCAGCACACATGGGCGAATGTGGGAGAGAGTCGTAACAAGACCCAGCTGGCCAGCTCCTGGCTACTCACCTGCCAGTACCACCAGTGCCCTCGACACGCTGTGCCGCCGCCTGGAAGTAATCCACTTCAGGGAAACCTGGGGGCACAGCAAACATCCTGCTGGGTGTCCCATACAGGACTGTTGCATAGAGCCAGTCCCTGATCCGAGTGCCCTTGCTGGATGGCTGGATCCTCCAACCTCCTGCTCTAGTGCCTGCTCTTGGTCCTGACAATCAGCCTAGGATTTCATAGCAGGGCTTGACCTCCTCAGGTATGGGTACAGCAGCAGGAAGACCTCAGTATTACAGGTGTCCTTGCCTCAAGGGCAAGCAAGGCATTTCCAGGCCCAGAGGATATGGAGGAAGACCAAGGCACAATTTTAATTTTCCTGACACGGGCTTTTTGCTGCTGAGGCTCACTGACGTCAGTTGTGCTATTCCTGATTTATAGCTGTGTATGTGGTGTGAAAACAAAGCCTCCAAATCCTGCCTGGCAGAGAACTGCTGTTCCCAAGGCAGGCTAGGAGGATGCATAAATCAGAAGGCAATGTTGTGCTGCTTCTCTTCTGACCCCCCTCTATATCAAAGGGCTCAGTGGGGGCTGAACAAACATGGTAACCACATAGAGCTGGGCCCCTGCTCTGCCAGCCAGGGCTGCTCACCTGAGTTTTGCTGCAGCTTTGAGACCCATTCATTCATGAGGGGCTGGGTAGGGGCCCTCAGGAGGTATTCAGAGCCATCCTGCAGCCTGCAGGGAGAGGGGAAGAACAGGTCAGCAATGATGTAGGGTGCAGACACCACAGCCCCCACCAGACTGGAAAAGAAGAGAAGCAGGTGAGAAAGAAGGAAGGAAATCCTCATCTAAGCACTGGACTGAGCTGGTCCTGCCTGGGGGTCTTGGTATGTGTCTGCCCCAGCAGGCACACACTGGGGAGGGCTGTGGCTACTGCCCTGGACTGGGAACTCACTGAAGCCTGAAGCAGTTGCTCTTCTTGGTGTACTCGGCATCTGGGGTGCAGACCGCCCCGGAAAGGTTCAGGGGAAGGGCCACCACGGAGCTCTGCAGCATACGGGAAAGCAAGAGCAACAGAAGGGTTGGATGGCTCTGCCTTCCCTGGCCACGGGGCCCAGAGCCATCACCCTGCTTCCAGTCCCCTCCCATGTCTCTCAGTCTCCCCCACCGCACCTTGAGGCTGTCCCTGCGGTCCTGGTAGAAGCACAGTGTCTGCCTCATCAGCACGGCATGGAAGAGGCCCCAGGCCCGGCAGCTGGCCTGTGGGAGGCAAGCAGGGGACAGCTGTGATGCCAACAGGTTTGGAAGACAGATGGCCTCATGCCGCTCAAAATGCAACCCAGCCCCTCTGAGGCTCTGCCCTTCCAGAATGGCCAGCAGCACTCCCGTGGTAGTTCCAGGAACATCCCTGGCTTCCCTCCATCCCCCACCATGTCCCAGCACCCCTGTCCCAAAGGAGCCCCACAGCCACGTCTGTACCTTTCTCCCTCCTGCCTGCAATACGTGCTTCCTTTCCAGCGTGCCCTCCATCATCTGAAACTCCATTTTACCAGGAAGGACCTGCAAGGGCACAGAGGGTGAGCAAGAACTTCTCTGGGGCTGGTGGTGCCAGCTCAGCCTCCATGCACATGGGGTCTATCTGACCCATCCCTGGTGAGCAATGCCAAAGTGGGAGTGGGATGACAATTGGGAACAACTTCCTCACCTGGGCAGGGGCTGGGCTGTGTGTCAGCTTCAGGGGTGAAGTGCTGCCTTGCTAAGGCTGTGGGTTGGCAGGGGGTGTGTGTGCTGCAGGGACCCCGAATACCACACCTAGCCCTTCCCCACTGGCTGAAGGAAAGGGGCCACTGGAGTCAGGGAGTCCTCAAATACAGGTTATGTTTGCTGGAGCAGGTAACCCAGCTGCTGCCTTAGGTGTTCCCCAGCCCCCTACCTGACCCTGAGGGAGAATCCCTGGCCTGTGGATCTCACCTTGCTGCTCTCTCTCTCCTCTTGCCCGTGCCTCCGCTGATCCCAGGCGCTGGAGGCATCCAACGGGGCTGCAGACACCAGCTCCTCCATGTGAGGGGAAACCCTGAGCCCGCTGGGGCTGCCACTGCCACTGTGCACCACCCCGGGGCTCTTCTCTCCCGACGGGCTGTGGAGCAGCTGGGCAGCAGTGGGAAGGGTGAATTTGGCCACTAGCACATTGTTGGCTGATGAGAGGATGAGGGGCCCACCAGCAGTGGTGCTGGGGCTGGGCAAGCTGCCTGCCCCGCTGCCCGTCCGGTGGCTGGCACAGCTGCCTCCTGGTGGGCTCTGTGCCCGTCGCTCGTGTGCCCCGTCCCAGATGGCCTGCAGCTCCTCTTCCTCTTCCTCAAACTGCCTGTGGGCAGGGTGGCAAACTTCCTTAGGGCCCAGTGCAGGGCTCTGGGGCTGTGGAGACCCCAGTGCCCACTCAAAGACAGAGAGCTGGGTGGGGGCGGCAGGGGAAGCTGGGGACCCTCTGGGCTGGCTGCTGATGGCTGGCTGCTGTGCGCAGGCAGGGCCGGGGATGGCTCCAGCCCTGCCTGGGATGCTGGCAGGGGATGATCCCAGCTCTAGCCAAGCGGCTTTGTGATGCCTGGCCCTGCCACTGGCACTGGGGCTGTCATTCTGGCCAAAGCGGGTGGCCAGCTCATCCCCCACACCGACATGGGACGGCCGGCTCGGCCTCGAGTCCAGAAGGTCTTCACTGGTGCTGCTGGGGCGCTGCGGGCTCCAGGGCTCCTTCCCAGCACAGTGTGTCGTCTGCTGGCTGTAGCTGGGGTTGAAGCTCACCTCCTTGAACCACGTTCCTCGCTCACTCTTGGGGGGCATCCCCAGCCTCTTGCTGGGCCCCTGGGGACTGTGCCCTTCTTGCTGCCATCCAACTCCGTGAGTGCCTGTGGGCTTCCATGCCTTCACCCCTCGATCCTGCCTCTGCTCCTGCCCTTCTTCCTCCTGCGGCCGTGCCCCAGCCCCTCGGTGGCACCCCAGGACTACTGCATCCCGTGGCAGCTCCAGGCTGAGCACAGAGCCCAGGGAAAGACGAGGGCATGTGATTTTTGGGTTAGGCAGGCAGGGGTTCTGGAGGGCTGCCCCGCACTCAGCATCGATGTCCTGCACCAGCGGGTTCCTGACATAGAGGAGCAGCTCCCCAAGCTGGGGTCCAGCAGCAGCTGGCCCTGGCCCCCCCTTCCTCCGACCACACTTCTGAGGCCACGTGTTGCTGGGGCCATGGCATTCCTCAGGCGTGGGCTGCAGGGAGCTGTCACCCATGATGCCCTGGAGAGTCAGCAGCCGGGCCTGCTCTTCCCTGGCCTGCTCCCGCCGCTGCAGGCTGTTGAAGAGACAGCCAGCCCCAGCCTTAGGCAGGGTGTGGGAGACAGCCGGCGTCCCACCGCTGGATGCTGGACGGCGGCGGACAACAGCGGGTGGCCGCTTTGCGGTGCAGGTTTTCCTGGCCTCCACCTGCACCTGAGGGAACAGAGAAGGAGAGAGGGGTGATCCCCATCGCTGGAGCTCCCACCACCCTGTGCCAACTGCCCCCTTTCCATGCTGCATCTGGGAAAGCAGGGAGCTGCAGGGGCAGGCAGACAAAAATTCTCACCAGCAGCATGTGCAGTACTGGGAGCAACACGGCTTCACCTCAGTCCCCTGAGGGCTGCTCCCACCATGGTGCAGGCAGGGTGGAGGCAGACAAGGGAATCTGCCCATGATGGAGTCCCCCAGGTATGGTACAGTTGGGGCTGACTCTGCCATACAGCTTTTCCCTGGCACTGCTGACCTCCAAGCCATCCCGTGCCCTCTCCCTTGGGCTTCTGAGCCTGGCTGCCTGTGGGGCTCCTCACACACAGACCTTTTTGCACAGGCTCTGGAGCAACAAATGGATGCAAGCCCCAACAAATCACCAGACTCCCAGCTCCAGGGTTACAAGCCAAGCAACCTGGAGTGAGACCTCCACCCCTGCAAAACATGCACCTCACACAGCCCCAGCCACCCTTGTCCCCTTCAGCTGGCTACACAAGGAACTGCTGCTGTCCCCCAGCAATGCAGCAGGGAGGCTCTCCCACTGGCCACCAGCTAGCCATACCTCCCATGGCCACCAAAACTACTTAAATGGGGGGGCCAAACTGCAGCAAGCCCTGCCTGAGCCCCCTCCTCACATGTCCCAGCACCCACACTCTAGACCCCACAGCACCAGAAGGGTTTTCCTTCTCCCACTGAACCACTGCCAACAGAGCACAGTGGCATGGACAGGAGAGTCGGTGGCAGGCAGGTTCACGCCATGCAGCCACTCTGCCCAGCATGCAGCCCTCCCCGGGACGTTACCTCTTCCACCAGCTGGCGAGGTGGCTTTCTTTTTCGCTTTAAACTACCCCAAGTGTTTCCTAAAAGCCCCTGGCAACGCTTCCAAAAGGTTTTACAGCCTGAGTGTTTAGTGGCAGGGAGCTGAGCAAGGGCAGAGAGAGAGACACACACACAGTTGAGGACAGAGTGGGCAAGGAGCTGCAGCAGGAGAGCGCAGGCGAAGTGGGTGGCGCAAGCCGGCCTCAGCCCTAAGGCATCACTCAGCATCAGCATGGCCAAAGGCCATGACACAGTCCCAGCAGCTCACTTAGAAATGGCCTAGAGAGGTCTCAGCTTGGGGGTTACCCCGCAGCCCCCCAGTCTGCATGGGGCACAGCTCCGGAGAGCTGCCCTGGCTGTGTGGCCGCTCGCCCAAAGCCGCCTACCATTGCCCACGTACCGTCGGCAGTGCCTCCTCCCCCGGCCGCTCGCTGCTGCCCAGCGGCTGTGCCTTCTTCTTCTCGCCCTTCTTGCCAATGCTGAGGATGAGGTTGACCGTCCCCCCGAGACCACAGGGGCCCCGCGGTGGCAGCAGCAGCGTGGAGGTCTCAGCAGGATCCCAGGTGGCAGCTTCCTTAGGGGGTTCCACACAGTGGGGTGTTTTGCTGCTAGGCTCCCCCCAACTCTGCTCCACTCCTGGTGGGGCATCTGAGAGGGGCGATGCCAGTGGGGAGATGGCTGTTTTCCCTGGAAGCTTTGTCTCTAATCTTTGCACAGGCTCGAGGAGGGAGCAGGGCATGAACTTCACTGGGCTGTGGATGCTTTCCAGATGGGGTGGAGAACATGAAGCATGCTGCTCCTGGGGAGCAAGGCAAGAGGGGGAACATGAAGGAAGGGCTGCTGGAGCCAGGCATTTTCTCAGGACAGCCTTCCCTTTGCCCTGCCTGAACCCCAGAGACTCCCAGAGGTATTGGCACACATCCCTCCCCTACTCCTGCGCCACCCATTCCACCCAGTGCGTCTGCTACCCTCAGCCTCAAGGCTGGTCATTCTCCCCGACAGTCTCACCATGGCGGGGTACTCACTTGACCAGTGGGGGACATGCTTGAGGGGCTCTCTGGGTGCCTCCTGTCCTCCTGTCTGCTCCCCAGATCCTGCTGATGCCTCTGTGCTCGCCAGCGCACCAGCACCCAGCCCAGCATGCTCTGCAGCTCTTCCAAGCGCTCCTTTATCTGAGGGGAGGAGAGATGCTGGGCAGCCTGCAAGGACCCCTGGCCCAGGGACACTGGCCCTACCAGGATATCTCACTACAGAGCAGTTAGGAGGTTTTCGGGACTGGGATACAGTCACAGTCACATCAGCTCACATCTCAGGATCCACTGCTGGGTGAAACTTCTTCCTGCCCTGAGCAGCCCCAGGGAAGCATAGCTGTCCCTATCCCACTTACTGGGGCTCTGCACCCACACTTTGCTCTTTCTTTCATGGTCTGTCCTCAGAGGACTTCAGGTAGTGCTAAGAATTTCCCCCCAACCCTATTTCCCCTGTCCTTACTGTTGCACTCAGGTAGTGCTCCTCAGACACCAGCTGCTGCCCTGCTGCTGCTAGTGCCTCAAACTCCTTGAGCTTCTCTTCGATTCTCCTCTCCAGTTCCTCACATGGAGTCTCCGGGACACTGGAGCTGCTCGGGCTTTCAGAGAAAATCTGAGCCCGTGTGTCCTCCGTCCAGGAGCTGTGAGTACGTGAAAGACAGGTTGAGGAACGGCCCAACCCTTCTTCAGCCCTGCAGGCCCTAGGGAAGCCATTCCCATGCTCAGGGATAGCTGGAAGCAGCTCAGTGGAGTTGTGGCAAGGCTGTTGGGGCAGGACAAGGTGCTGCGGGGCTGCCTCACGACAGAGAGCCGTGGTGCAACCCTGCATTCCAGGCTCCCCATGGCCACACCTGGCAGCAACTCCAGCACTGCCCACATACTTGCCCACGCCATGCTCCCACCAGCCCCCCCTCAGCCACCACAGAAGCAACCCCAACAGCTCACTGCCACTTACATCATGGCTAAATAATCCTTGAAGAAGTGCCACAGCCGGCTGGCCTGCTGCACACGGAGCCGGGTCTCCCGCAGCAGCTCTCGCAGCCCTGCCCAGGCCCACAGGGTCTCCTGCAGCTCCCGGCTGACAGGGCACTGCCGAGCGGGGCACAGCTCTTGCAAGCGGGCAGCCGCCCTCTCCAGCTCCTCCAGCTGCCCTTGCAGGGTCTGCGACACTGCACGCTAAAGATCAGAAGGCAAGAAAGGTTTGAGGTGCATCCAACCCCTCTGAACCCAGGCTGCACTCCCCTGCATTCTGGGATGCAGGGACAGAGGGGAGGATGCCGGTACATGGGCTGCAGAGAGTGGGCAGAGCGAGCCTCGATGGGGAGCACGGGAAGAGCACAGAACTGCCTGGCTTCTCTCCCCTGTGTGCATGAGTCACTTTCCCACCAGCGGGAAGATGAGTGAGGTGCTGGCAGCTGGGTGTTGGCACATGGGAGCTGATGCAAGCTCTGTCCCCTTGCCTGGCCCATGCTATCAGAGGGGAGCAGAGCAGGCAGGTCTCAGCTCTGCTGGAAAATTCCAGCCCAGCCTGCCACAGTGTGCCAAGGCTTACAACACCTGGGCCCCCAGATGGGGGGCCAGTGCCTCACTGGGACAGCCCCAGCCAGCCGGGACACCTCCCTGCCAGTGCTCCCTGACTCACCTCCATCTCCTGCTGGCAGCTCAGCAAGCCCTGCAGCCCTTGGAGGTCCTTCTCGCTCTTCACTGTGGTGAAGCCGTTCTCTGCTAGGGCAATGTCTCGAGACAGGTCCTTGGCTCTGCACTGAAGGGCCTCCAGCTGTGGGGATACCTCCGCCACCTGGATGGGCAGGAGGGGACACAGAGGCAGATTAGCCCCGGGGTGGAACCCCCTGTGCTACCACCTGCCACACAGCCCCAGCCCACCCCAGCCTGGGGACACCCTGCCATGCACCTGCAATGGGCAGGTGCCAGCCACAGGAGAGACAAGGACACCAGCCTCGCACAGAGTGGTCCCCATGAATCCCAATGCCCCTGTGTCCCACTGGGAACAGCTGAGGTGCGTGCCCTGTCCCAACTAGCTGGCATGTCCAGCTGTAGGTGAACCACCCAGTTCACCCCAGGCCCACTGCCTCCATCCCCTACCAGACGCTCCAGGCTCTCCATCTCCGCTGCCACCTCCATGACCCGCTCCCGCTCCTTCGCCGCATCATTCAGCATCTCCACAGCCTCCTGCAGCTCTCCCAAGGGGCAGCTCATGTCCTCACTGCTTGGAGACTGCTCAGCCTGGGCTGAGAGCAGGGGAAAAGACCCCTGCGAGCTGCAATGCCCACTTCCTGGCTGAAGCCAGCAGAAACAGCAGACGTAAGAGAGATGGGGAGTGACACCCCAGGCAGCTGGGCTGGAGGGGAGCACCCAATAGGGTCCCCTTGCCAACCACAGATCAACCCTTGGTCCAGTCCCAGGTGCTGTGTGATCCCAAGGGATGCCTGGCCATGCTGCTCACCGCTGCAGATCCCTGCTGGCTCCGTGCCTCCTCCTCTTGCAGGTCCTGCAGGAACTCAGACAGCACCAGGGAGTCCCGCAGATCTGCTGCCCGGTGCCGCAGGGCTGCCTGCACGTGTGCCAACCTGTGGGGAGAGGTGCCCGTCAGAGGTGCTGGCAGCCTCTGCGCCTCCTCAGGGACAGCATGCTCCTCCCCACCCAGCCTGGGGACCAGAGAAGAGGCCCCTTCCCCCAGGACTCACTTCTCCTCCACCATCTCCACTTTCCTCTGCATCTTCCTTGCTCCCTCGTGCTCAGTGGGCGACTCGCCTGCTGCTTCCTCCCGCAGTGCCTGCAGCTTGAGGCCACACAGCAGGAGCTGCTTCTCCAGCCGGCCCATCTCTTCCAGGTCCTGGCGCAGCTCTGCCAGGCTTCTCATGGCAGCTGGTTCCACGAGTGACCCAGCCACGGCTTGCAGCCACCGCTCAGCCTGGTCCAGCTCCCCCACCAGCCTCAGTGCCTTCAGGGAGAGCAGGGAACCCATCAGCCTGGCTCTGAGCCACCCAGAGGAGGCAGGAGCCACGCTGCCATCCCGCTGTGGGTACCTGGGGCACTGGCACCACTGGCAGCACAGCTGGAGAAGCGTGCAAGTTGCAAGGCCAGCCAGAGACGTCGGTGCCAGTGTTGCAGCTCCAGGCCCCACAGGTGCCAGCCTCGCTTGGTGATCCCCAGCAAGCTGCTGCCACTGGAGCATGCCCTGTGCCCACCCCAGCCCTGCCTCCACGTACCTTATCGATTTCTCGCAGCACTACGCCGTTCTCCTCGTGCTTCCTCTGCAAGTCCTCCCACAACTCCCCCAGCTCCCGCAGCATGGCCTCCACCTGAGGGCTCCCAGGAGGCCTCCCTCGTGCTGGCCCCTCCTGGGAGGCAGGGAGGGCAGTTAGGATGGGCCACACCTTGTGTCCTCCCCCCACCTCACATCCAAGCAGGCTCACCAGGAGCACAGCCCTGGCACTGGAGCCGGGGGCCAGGGGCTCTTGCTGCATCCGTGCTGCCTCCAGGCTCTCCAGTGGACATGGGGGGACTCCCATACCCACACTCTCCTTGTGTGGGGACAGAGTCTGCCGAGGAGCAGGAGACATGCCGGGTTAGTGCCCAGACCACGGGTGTGTGCACAAGCATGCACGCCCACAAGCAGCAGGAGAGGGTCAGGGAAGCGAGTCCTTCCCCAACACCGTCTCCTCCTGGATGGGCAGGGAGCAAAGGGGACTCCTGGGGAGACATTACCGCATTCACCACCTGGCAGACGTCCTGCACTTGGGCCTCCAGCTGCCGCATCCCCCACTCAGCCTCTGCCTCTCTCCTCCTCCGGCAGAGAGGAGAGGGACAGTTAGGGCTGCAAGGTTCCCCCTTGCACAGGGGAATCCATCTCTGTCCCCTCTGACTGTCCCGCTCCCACAGCCACCTCCACAAGCTGGTACCTTTTATTGTCCCCTCCATGGGGGGGCTGTCCCACTGCTGGGGAGCCAGGGCTGCTCTCCTCTCCTTTCTTGTGCTCTGCCATCTTCTCCAGCACATCTTTTGGTACCTGCAGCACAAAGGTTCCCATTCCTCCTCGGCCAGCACAAAACACACACTGCTTTGCCCCAGGCCTGGCACTTATCGCCTCCCATAACTGGTGGGACCAGATCCAGGAGTGTTCAGCTTGGACTTTGCCCAACACCTGAACCCCTTTTCCATAGGCTCCCTTGTCTTCTCAAAGCAGAGGAGCTGAATACACCTGGAGGAAGACAGTGCTTACCATGCTCCCGAGTCCTCTTGTCCATTTGGCTGCTGCTTCCTTCCCCACAGCCCCATGACTGCTATCATCTCCTCGAGGCTCAGCATTTGGAGCTGCAGCTTTGCCCCCTGGGGAACTGCTTGCCCGTGCTGGAGCCTTCTCTGCCCTGGGAAAGGAAGGCAAGGGAGGCCCAGGGGAGTAGAGGATGAAGAGAGAACTTGAGTGGAGCTGGTGCCCCAGAGACACCCTGCTAGGGGCTAACCCAGGTCTTTCCCAAGCCTCTGGCTCCAGTGCTGGGAGGTCAGGGTTGGGACCCTGGTGCTCCTGCCCAGCTATGCCCTACCTCAGTGCCTGCTGGAGCTGCGCCCAGCTCTCCTTTACGTCTCGGTGCTTTGAGGTGACTCGGGCTGCCAGGCTGGGCTGCAGGTTTAGGAGCTGGGACACGGTCACATCCAGCATCTGGAGAAGAGAGAGCAGCTGGGAAGTGATGGAGACAGGGTTCATGAGGACAAACCACCATGGCCATGGGGCAGGTGTGTGATGACAACGCACCGCCAGCCCTGCGGGGGCAGAAGAGGCAGCGAGCGCTGATCCCGGTCCTCTGCTGCCCCCGGGGAGACTCCCCCGTCCATCACACAGGCTCAGCCACCCACACAGCTGTGGGGTGCCCGCAGAGCCCACAGCCCTGCTGGTGGCAGAGCTGACCCGGGAAGGCACACACTCCCCCTCTGTCAGGATGCTCCCCAGGGCTCAGAGGACGAGGGAGAGTCTTGCACTCACCATCACCTGGCTGGCTATGTCCCTGACATCCCGATCCTGGCATGGCTTGCCCTCCCCTGGCTTCCCTGCACTGCAGATGCTGCTCTGCTGTAAGAAGAGGCCACGGTCAGCAGTGGGAGGAGGATAAGGCCCTGCTCCCAGCTCCAGCAGAATGACAGTGCAAAGCTGCACTTGCCAACCCGGCTCTCTTTCTCCATCCCCCCTGGTTCTCTCCCCAAACCCCAGGCTGACAGTGCTGGGACCACAGGAGCCTCCACGCAGGGGACAAGAGCAAGGTGCTGCCCACCAAGTTTCATTCAGGCCATGTAACAGCCCCACATACCAGGGTGAACCTGGCTCCAGTCCAGTTACCTTAGCATGGATGGTCCCGAGCAGGATATCTGCTTGCTGGAGGAAGGAGGCCACCTCCAAGGCCAGCTGCAGAGCCTCGTGGTGCTCCTTCAGGGTCCCCTGCAGCCGCAGCCACCTGAGCAGGTGGAAGGGGAAAGGTGAATGGCAGTCCGTGCCTGTGTGGGGAGCTATGCAGAGCTAGGCCAGGAAGTTTGGGGGTCCTGCTTCCCAGTTTGTCAGCTCCTGGTGTCCGGCTCAGCCCTGCTCAGCTCACGTGTCCTCCACTCACGTTTTGTTGAGGTGCTTACGCCGGGCTGAGATGTTTCTGCTCTCACTTTTGCCTTGTTTCTCCAGCTTCTGGGCCAGGCTGTTCAGCTCCTTGTGCAGACTCTGGAACTGCTGCTCCTCCTGGCCCATGCAGAGAGGGAAGACATCAGCATCCCTCCTCAGGGACCTGTGCCATGCCCCAGCCTCAAGGTGTTTGGGGTCCCTGACATGCCAGCAGCCCCCCAGAAGCCTCTCACCTGCTTCAAGTCAAGGATGCGGCGGGTGAGCTGGATCTTGTCCGGGCTTTCCTGCAGGAGGGCTGCCAAAGAGGGCTTCTCCTCCTGGGCCAGGCAAGGGTGTGAGAAGGTGGGGGGACAGGCAGGCTGTCCCCTTCCCCAGACCATGCTTCCCACACCCCAAACCTTGTGCTTGATCCACGCCTCCAGCCGCTCAGCTTTCCTGTTAAAGTCCTGCAGACTCCGCAGCCCCCCCAGGGCTTTGCTCTGGCTGGCAGCCGTCTGCTTCAGGAGCTGCCACTGGTCCTGCAGGGCCAGCAGCTGCCTCCGCACTGCCTCCGCACTGGGGCTTGCCCTCCACATCAGCTGCTCGCCCATCTGTGGGGCCAAGGCACCCACTCAGCATCAGGGGTTCCCAGGGACCCTCTGCTGCAGGGAACCCAGGCACACAGGTGCTGTGGGGAACAGGAGCCATGCCACACCATGCCATGCCTGGCCTCACCTGATTGAGCTTTATCAGCGTGTTCTCAAAATCCTTCATGTCCCGCTGCAAGGTCTGGGCCACCTCCTCCCAGTCCTGGAGGTCACAGCCATCCTTCAGGTCCCGCAGCTTGCTTCGCACCCAGCCCTCTGCCTGCAACATACAAAGAGCCACATGGCTGGGGGCCTCCACCAGAGCCTCAAGGCTTTGGGGACCCAAGCCCAAACCTTCCCGAAGCTGTGACTGAGACTGGAGTGCACCCTTTCAGCTGACAACCCATTTGCTCTGGGAACCAGCAGGCCAGCACGGGCACTCAGGACAGCGTCTGTGGCAATGGAGGTGTGAAGGTGTGCAGCACCTCACTCCTTTCCAGCATGTGCCTCAGCCCAGCAGGAGAAGCTGGGCTTGCCCAAGCAGGCCAGTCGGCACAGCACATCCCTGCACAAAGCATCTCTCCTCGCTGCACCCTGCTCTCCGGTGCAAACATCCATGCATTCTTCCCACCGTGGCATGGAAGCAGCCCTCCCACCATCTCGGTTCCCACGCTGCTGGCGAGGGACAGGGTCTGAGAGGAGGAGGAGGGGAAGGGGGGACGGGAGGAGCATGCGCACACGGAGAGGAAGCAGGGCCCTGGTGTGGGCTGACCCCCTCTCCCTGGGGCTGACAGCCAGGGAGAGGCAGCCAAACATGATCTCATGCCACAACCATGGCTTCGCTCGGGCTGGGAGTTCAACCCTCCCTGCTGCGCACCCCACCCCACAGCTCACATGAAAGGCTGCTGGTGGCCCTCCAGCCCGCTTCCTGTGCAGCCCCTTGGGTGAGTGCCCCAGCTGGCCTTACCTGCAGCATCTCCCGGTTGAACTGGGCTATAAGAGGGCTCAGGTCGAGGAGAGGGGCTGCTCCCACGCCGCTTCGCCCACTGCATCTTGGTGCTGCAGCAGACTCCTTGCCCTTAGGGCTCTCTTTCTGGGGTGATGACACCGGGGATCCTGCCAGCTGGGGGGAGCAGAGGTGGGGTGGGGGGTGTCAGTGGGCTGCCCCAGGGAGCCCTCCCCATCACCTCCCAGGGGCACTTCAGAAACCCAAATGAAGTAGGTCAGCATGCCTTATTCTTGATCCCACTCCTTCACTGATGTATTTGGGGTTCTCCTCCAGCACACTGAGGTACCACTTCCCTCTACCAAGGCCACACTGGTGGCTTTTGCAATGCCAGCAGGGGGTTGCTGGGCTGTCCCTCAAGTGGGTCACTCCCTGGGTCATTCCAGGCTGTCGGGAGGGCACCCAGCACCTGGGCTGGTCCCGGCACCCACATTGGAGATGGATGCAGTGCTTGCTGCCCCTCCAGCCTGAGGCTGTGCATCCCTGCACGGAGCATTCATGTCTGTAGCATCCGTTTGGTATCACCCAGGGGGACACTGCCAGGGGATGGGATGGAGGGGCCATGGGGCAGGTTCCTGGTAAGCCCCATCACTCCTTTGGTGGCACCCAAGACCCCCATCCCCAGTGAGTGGTTGGAGGGGGCAGAGAGTGCAGCATCTCCCTTGGGACTTGGCCTTGTGGGCAGTCGATGCTGACGAAACCCTCTGCCAGGGTTCCAGCTCTGCCAGGGGTGACAGCAAAGGTCAGCCAATGAAAGTGCTGGCCTTTCTCCAAACTCAGCCCTGGGCCCAGCTGCACACAGCCCAGGGGACAGCATCATCACCCGGGCACTTACTTCCCACTCTTCTGCCCAGGGATGGGGATCTGACTGCACCCTAACTGGTGGCAAACAGGAAACTGAGCATTTTCAGGAGGAACCCAAAGGTGCAGGGCTTGCTGCCTCCTCTCAGCAGGCAGCAATTGCTCCTGGGGCCAGCCCGGGACAGCCCTTCCTCCTAGAGAGGGCTGGGTGTGAGCTGCCCCACAGGCTCCTAGCTGCCCCCAAGCCCACCAGGGAGCAATTTTCCAGGAGCCTATGGAGCAGTGGGGTTCGGGCAACTGTTTCAGGCTCTCTAAGCACTCTGGCATGTGCTGCCCTGCTGACAGCATGGGACTCGCTTTCCAGTGCCTGTTCTACTTAACCACAAGAACTACAGAAATCCTCTGTCTTTTTTTTTTTTAAACAGCAACACAGATTCTCAGGCCCTCCTGTGACTCTGTGATCTTTAGTCTCTTGACTCAGCCAGGCCTGGAGGAGCCCATAATCTGGTTCCCTTGGAAGCAATAAAACCTCTGGGTGCTGCCCAGGGGGCTGATCCCTTACCCCATCAATGCCCAGCTTGTTCCCGCACTCTCTGAAAGAGGCAAGGCTCCATCCATACCTGGGCACACCACCAGCGAGCAGCCCCATTGCTCAGCTCCAAGCTGCACGTCAGGCCCCGCTAATGCTGAGGGCAGGGGGACATACCGCATAGAAGGGAGAACATCTGTCCACCGGGGAGCAGAACACACTGGCCTGAACACTCCCAGGCTCCTGCTGCTTGTCCTCCACATCCACATCCTTCCTGAGGAAGACCTAGAGGCAGGAAGGCACAGCTGTGAGCCTGGTAATGCTCAACTGTCCCAGCAGCCAAGAGGAGCATTCATCCACCTCCCCCTGCCCAGGGACAGAGGCGGCTGCTGGCAGCACCCAGACACTGCTTGGATGGGTTCTTGTCCATCCCTCCTTATGCATCTAGGCCAGGCTCCTCCGAACAGCATCCACAGCTCCCACCATGTGCTCAGCAAGTGGCAAGAGCTCCCAAGCCTTCTTTGCTCAGTGCCTTCTCCATTTTAGCTCCCAGTACCCCCCACACCCTTTTCTCTCCTTGAATTGACTCCAAAGCCAGCAGAAACCCACTTAGTGATCACTACTGGTCCCTGGTCATCTAAGGATGCTCAGAGTGAGACTCCCCTGCCCTCTTCCAGGACGGTAGGGCAGAGGCATGAGGGCACAAGATGAAATTAACTCCAACATCATGAACCTGAATCCTCTCAGCTGCTGATCCCTGATCTCAGCCTAGCTGGGAGACAAGTTAAGGGGGCAGCTGGGTTGCAGAGAAGGGCTTCCAAAGGACAGGGGTGAGGGTGGAAGCAGGAGAGGCAGGAGGAAGGAAGTCCAGGAACTGCAGCCAGGCACAGAGAGGATGTCCAGCATGAACTCCACATTACCTTATCCTTGATGCAGCACAGCCCCAGGAGGAGAGGTGCGTGGGATTGTTTGGATCATGCCCAAGCATGATCATGCATCAAGCCTCATCCTCTACAGATTGATCTTTTCTTGGGCTGTTGGATGTAACGGGCTAATTTAGGGACCTCCTTCCACTCCTTTCCTGAGGCCACCTTGCTGTCTCTGTAACAGCCATCCAAGCAGGCACAGGGCAACAGAAACTGGGTGATGGACAATGTGTGCTGCCCTGACAACTCCTCCTCTGAGACTGCCGCAAATGGGGTGCTGGATCAGCCAGAGCCAGCCTACCGCTGCTCAGGCCACTCCAAACTGAGGACACTGTCCAAGGGAAATGAACCTAGGCAAATCAGAACTCCCTCCCTGCACATGGCTTCCCACCATCTCTGCAGGACTGCAGAAGAGTCCTGACATGAATGGCAGCCCCCAGCACTAGAGCTGCTGCCACCAAAAAGGCTCAGAGCCCTACAAACAGCCCAACAGTCCTATAACCCCTTGGAGAACAGCACCACTGAATCTTTACAGGGGCCTGCAAATCCTGGCTAGTGGCTGCAGAGGACAGACCACTGCCACATGCCACAGCATCCCATCCCAAGCAGGAAGAACAGGCAGGGTACAAGGCTGAGTCACAGCCCAGCAGGCACAGTGAGAACTCAGCAGGATGGTATCAGAAGGGGAAGGCAACCCCTTGCCTGACCACGGGGCTGAGAGGTTTGGATGCCTATTTAGGGAATGATAGGGAGCTAAATGTGAAGTGCTTGTGGGGCACAAGACCCTAAAAAGTTCTATGCAGTAATGTCTCACGCCAGCCCGCAGGGCTCAGCCATGGGAGACAAGCCTGCAGGTGACACGGGAGCTTTATTTAAAGTCCCTGTCTCACGATCCGTCAGCCGCAGGAAAACAGGGCTGCCAGCACAACGATGACTTCATCCTTCCCGCAGAGCTGCTCCACCGGGACTGCCCCCCCTCCTCGGTCCCTCTGGCTGGAGCTGGGTCCTCGATCCAGCAAAACAACAAACTCTCTCAGCAACCGAGGTCTGGGAGAAGGACTTGTGCCTGCTTCAGCATCCATGAGGTGCCGTGCCAAACGCTCCCCAGCAGGACCGCAGGCTTCACGACATGAGCAAAGCCACACGTGAAACGAGTGCAGCAGCCTCAGCTGCCGCCTCTGCAAACGCTTCTTTCCCCCTCTAGAAGCAAAATTAACACGGCACATATGCTTGCCGCATTCCCACAGAATAGGTGCCAGTGACTTCCCACGAACAAGAAGAGCGGGGCCAGACCCTCCTAAGGCAACACTGTGCTCATCCCGGAGGAGCCTCTCATTCCTACGGGGCAGGAGTGAAGGGCAAATCCAAGGGCTGCGGGACACGCTTGGGAAAGCACTACCGTGCTCCGTGTGGGACACAGTGTCCTTCCTCTCCTCCAGCTGCCACCCCACATGTTTTCCCCGGCCCCCCAGCTCCCTCTTTCCCTCCCCAAAGCTCCATCTTGCAGCCTGCCCACCTCTTTCAGCTCCACACGCTCATGCTGGACAGGGAGGAGGGGCCGATCCTGGCAGCCTCCCGAGAGTCCCACACCACCGTGCCCAGCACGTGTCCCTACCTTATATGAAAGAGGGGAGCCCTCATGCCGATGCCCTTTGGGCTGCGCAGACTCGGCCGCCCAGCGAGGAGCTGCTTGCGTGCCGGAGGAAGCGGCACCTCTTGCGAGGCTGTGCCTGGCCTTTATTGGCAATGAAGATGAGGGTTTTGGCAGTGGGCTGCGCGGCTCTCCCTAGCACTATCCTGCCGGGAAACCAGCTGTTGCAGGTCTGGGTTAAATCCCAAGGAGTTCCTGCCTGCTCTTGCCAGAACCTGCGACGTCTCCGAGATGCCTTCCGCCCCATCCCACCCCCACAGGGGGTCTCCCGGGCTCTGGCACTGTTGAATTCGTACCTCTGCGCCTGCTAGCGCTCAGACTTGGAGGGCGGGGTGCCGAGAGCCCTGGGTCCTGCTCCTAGCCTTGTCCCATCTTTGCCTGGCTGTGTGGCCCTTCATGAGTCACTTCCCTTCTCCCAGCCTCCGTTTCCCCTCTGGTAAACGAGAGAGTGAGTTCCCAGCTCCCCACACACAACTGCATCATCACAGGCATCCCGAAAGCAGAGCCCTCCATAGCCAGGCTCTGGGGCAGGGCTTTTCTGGCTCGTATTAGCCCCGGGGAAAGCTCATCTCCGCTCACCCGCGAAGACTTCCTGCCCTCCAGCCTAATGGTACAGAGACGTGCGTGGGGGGCACATGGGAGGAAAAACAACTACCACAGGAGCTCTGCAGCGAGTGCTGCCTGGACGGCACGGGGCCAAGGCAACAGGGATGGGCGCAGCCTCCCCAGGACCTACCCATCCCTTGGCAGCGAGGAATGGGGAACTGCAGGGAAGACGGGGAGAGAGCAGGGCACAGGGTACCGGGATCGCTTACCTTGAACTGAGCTTTCCCTGTCCTGCTGTTATTGTTGTTGTGGTTCCTCTCGCCGCCGGCGCGGGCAGGGTCCCCGGGTCGCCCTGCCTCTCCCGTGCCGGCGTCCCCGTACCAGTTGGACAGCGTGATCTTCTTAATGGAACGGGCTAGGGAGTTGCGGTTCAGCCGGTCGTCGTCGGTGCCCCCGTCCTCAGCGGGGCTGGGGCTGCGGGGCTGCCCCGCGGGGGCGGCGGGGCCGGCCCGGGCGTGGGCCAGGTAGAGGGAGATGCGCTCGTTGATGCTGCGACGGAGGCCGCGGTGGCTGTCCAGCGCGGAGGCGAGGGCGATGCCGGGACAGGCGTCTCCGGGGAAATCCGCGGCACACTTGGGCAGCGAGAGCCTGGTGCTGATGGTGAAGGGCTGCACCTTCCTCGCCGTGCTGCCCGACATCCTCGCCCTCCCCGCTGCCC
>VWZW01003848.1:91703-185387 GCA_013397115.1 Edolisoma coerulescens
AGTAGCGGGGGTGCTCGGCAGCTCCTCACGTTTTGGAACGTCCGACCCGAGCGGGATGTTGGAGATGTCCGCACCCCCCTGAGAGCGGGGGCTGCTTGGGGCAGGCTCGAGGGAGAAGCACTGAAGGGGGCTCCTTCCCGCTTCTTGCCCTGGTCACTCTTACCCTCTTTGGGATCCTTCCTGCTCTGGGACACCACTCAGCCCTTTCTCCCGGAGCAGCCTGGACTGCTCAGCTTCCCCAGCGTGGGCCTGCCACCAGCCCAAATGAGAGGAACAGCTCCAGAGAAAGGGACAACAAAACCCCCCAGCTGTTCATTTAAATGCCCCCTCCTCCCAGGCCCGACACACACTCCCTGAAAGTGATACTGCTTCGCAGCCGAGGCCCCATTTGTCGGGGTGTCAGTGTAGGGGAGAGAAGGGGGGCAAGGGAGGATCAACATCTGCCTGCCACAGATATGTGGGCTGGCAGGGTGGGTTCTGTTTCACTACAACGTTTTGCCATAGCCCCTGAGCAGGCAGCTGAGTCCAAAATAGGCTTGCCTGTCATTCCCTGCCAGTGCCAACAACTGTCACCCTGCTCCCATAAGGGCCAAGAATGCAGACCAGGTGAGCCAAGGAGGAGAGTGGGCAAGGGATGGCTGAAGGCGTAATACACCGAGGAGCAGTTGGGTACTCCCCTGAGAAAGAGCTTTGATTTGGCTCCATGAGTGGCTCAAGAGCAGGATGGTAAGTAGTGTCCTGCACTTCCCAGCTGTGTTCCAGGATTCCCAAGCCAAGTTAGCTTGGGGCAAGCAGCCAAGGGAGCACAAGCTAGCCAGACTGAGAGTGCAGGCAGGAAGGTTCATGGTCACATCTGTGCCCTTCTGCTTCCCTCCTGTGCCGAACCTTTGTTTTGTTCCTGGTGGCTGTCTGTCTTCATTTCCTCCCCTTGTTGTTGCCTTCCAAAACCCTGCCAAGGCCCTACTCTTGGCTCTTGCTCAAGAAGAATTTAGGAGAATGAACAGACACGAGGGACCAAAAGCTACTGCTCCATTTCCCTGCCTGCCTGCTGTAAGCTGTCCCTTGCCCACTGAGTCCCATCCAAGGGTGGTTAGTTCAGCCAGGGTGACCTTTCCCAGCCCCATGGATTCCTCCCGGGGAGCCAGCCATGGATGAGGAAAGCAGGCTGGCCATGCCTCAGCACAGGGACACCATGTGCTGAAACCAGAAACAGCTCCCTGACGGCCCCAGAGCTTCAAGGACCGGGGTTGACGTCAGCCCCTTGGGACTGGCCTCCCGGAGACTCCCGGGCTCCGAGTCTGCTGTGGCCAGAGGCCGTGGCGCAGGCGCAGGGCTGTACTGTGCACTGCCGCCAGCCCCGTGCTGGCCGCCCTAAGGGCAGCGGGAAGAGCTCAGACCAAGGAAGTGGGAGCCAAAGCTTTGCTGCAGCTATGTCAGGGTCTACATTTCTCCAGGAGGGAGTGTCTCCCCTTTGATCAGGGAGGCAGCAGGTGCAGTGCTTGGCCTGCTCTTGAGATTTCTGGGTTCACTGTGCTGCAGCCGATCCTGGATAAGCCTTGCTTGGTGCCTTGATTTCCCCAGCAGTACCAGGGAATATCCTCTCCTTGTGCAGAGGGCCCTTGGAGCATCCTACCTCTGAGCAGGCTGGGGGCCACTGGGATGAAAATGCAGCATCCCAGGTCAGTATTAGTGATGACATTAGAGTGAACATCTTATTCCCCAGGGAGCATTTTCCTAGGAAAAGGCCTGCCTGAGCTGGGGGAACTGATCATCATGCCATCTCTACTGGGGGATTCCCCCGTCCTGCAGTCCCATGGGGAAAGGGAGGTGCCGACCAGGTGCAGAGATGCAGCACATTCCTGGGAGCATTGCCTCTGAGTGTTACAGTCTATCTGAGTGTAATGTTGCCGAGATACACAAGGGAGGGGATGGAAAATTCCTTGGGAACAAAGGGGCTCTAGTGTGTGGCCTCTGCAGAAACCTGTTCCTTCCCGGGGAAGGGAGCGCAGGAGGCTCTCACCCTGCTTTGAGGGCCAGATGCTTGCAACATCCCAGCACTGGGAAGAAGGTGGGGCAGGGCTTGATTGCCAAGCTCTTGGGACTCAAAGAAAGGCAGATTCTTGTCTCTTGCCAAAAAGGCAGAGATCTTGCCGAGTCGCTTTCCCCATCTGGAAGGTCAGGGTCTTTAGCCTCTGTTCACAACTGGGCAAAAGTACAGCCCAGGGAGATGAAGGGATGTAAACTTGCTCCTCTGTCAAGTCATGCACAGAGCTGGGAAGAGAATGCAACCTTAAAAGAAAACAAAATCGCACCAGTATCTACTTTGAAATGCAAGATTTAGGGCAGCAGAGTCCTGCCCGTGTGTTTCCTAGGCCAAGGCACGTAGAGCCTTGCTGTAACTTCTCTGATCCACGGAGGACTTTCTGGTCCTGCAATCACTGCTCTGTCTCTCAACACTTTTTACTTGTCTATGTTTCATCCCTCTCCACCAGGGGACTCAAAATTCCTCACCAGATGGTTGGCTTATGTTTTGCTGGGTATGTGTCAAGACCGCTTCCTTTCAGGCATCTGTTTTCTTTATTGTATCAATTGCACAACCACGTATCGCCTATTAATTGATGGCAAGTGCTGAGATCCACTTCCCGAGCCTAAACAGGGACTCTATACCCTTCTGTGGTACTTATTCCTCTCAGATGATCAGTTAGCAGCTGGACATCAGCAAACAAGGAGCAGGAGATGCCCCTGGGCAGCACGAGGATGGTGTGGGCTTCTGGTAAGCCTGTGGATGGAGCGATGCTGGTGAGATAGCAGGGCTGGAAGCAGCCCACATAGGGGTCTATCCTCAGGGTGGTGGCAGGACTGTGTAGAGCTGTCCTCTTGTCTTCTCCTCCCTGCCATCCCAAAGCCCTGGGAATTCAGCTTGTCCAAAGCCCAGCCCTTCCCTTCTTGCTGCTGAGCAGGGGTGAGCTCACAGGCCACACATCCTCTGGGCAGATCCTGGGGTTGGAGCCAGCCAGCACCTCCATCTCCTCTGGGAGAGGATGACCCGTTGGGAGGCCACCTTAGAGGAGGCACAGCTGGAGGGTTGTGGGTGTGGGACATGCAAGCATCTGGGCAGGAGATGGCTGTGCTACCTCCTGGTACAACTCCTCTTGGCTGGTGCTGCCCGTCTGTGGAAGGAATGTCTTCCAAGCAGTCCTGTGCCCCATCACACAACAGGCAAAGCCGGCACAGCCACCCCATGAGTGACCTGCCAGCACTCAGCCTGCTCCCAGAACAGCATCTCTGCTCCGTGGGAGGGCAAGACCCTCCCGCCATCTCAGAGGGAGGCACGGGGGACAGAGCAACCATCGGCACCTGCTGATGCTTAAACGGGCTGTTGTGTGATGAAATCTCCAAAGGATTTAGCAAGGATCCTGGGAAGAAGGGCATGGCCCTTGGGTACGTCTTCACAAGATGTATGAGATCTGCTGCAAGTCTTGCTCTGGGCAGCACTGGCAGCTGTCAGAAATGGCAGGGGAGGAAGATGAGAGTCAGGAAGGCCAAGAGTCTTTTGTTTTAGGAAATCTCACCCTTCTGGCAGGGATCCCAGAGGGTGCTGGTGGTGGAGACACTGGTGGCACCCAAGGACCCAGCCCTGCGCAGGAGGAACACAGGCCATTCCTGCTGAGGAGGGACGCGAGTGCTATAAATAGGTTGTTTAATGCACTATGGCCAGGCCCTGGAAAGCCCCAGCCCATGCACATTTCCTGCTGCTGGCGCTGAGATGACAGCTGTTGAAAAAGACCGAATCCAGCAGCTGCTGGCTGGTGCTCCTGGCCCCTGCCCCAAGTCCCAGCCCTCCTGCTCCCCTCATGGGGTGGCGAGCCCTTAGCATCCTTTGGCAGAGGTGCCGAGGCTTACTAGTGTGATGCCAGCTCTGTACTGGTGTTGGTGCTGCTTCCCGGGCTGGCAGTGACTGCAGGATGCTGCTGGTGCTGGAGGGACAAGGAGGATGAGGAGAGGGCTTTCCTCCCTGACAGCCCTTGCAGTAGCGGGGAGACCGCCGTGCTGGGTGGGAGCTGTGGGGCCATGCCGGAGTCAGCTGCTGCCCACCCACAAGCCCTCAGCTGTGGCTCTCCCCAGCCCCGGCTTGAGATGCTGGGCTGGGCCCCCACTCCCCGCCTCTGCTCACACAAAGGCCCCTTGTGCCCACGGGAATGACATTCCTGCAGCCGTGGGCCCGGGGCAGAGTGAAGCGTTGCCAACGGGGAGAGGCCAGAGCCCAGCTGCTGGGGCCAGGTGGGGATGGGCTGTGGTCCTGGCCCCCCTCCTGTGCCTGGGGGATGGACACGAGCAGCTGGTGGGAGAGGGGGAACCCCCAGGATGGGCAGGCAGCTCTGGGCTGCGGGAGGCAGGGCCATAGGAGATGCAAGAAATTCCGGGATGCTGGGGAGCAGGAGCAGCGGTGCTGTGCGTCCATGGGTGCTGCTGGCCCACCCAACACAGACCTATGGGACAGGTGTGGGAAAGACAGAAGTGGGCTGGGCCGGCTTTTCCCAGCTACTGCCCATCCCAAGACAAACCCAAAGCCAAGAGCAGTTTTGGTCACATCTGGCCCCCTTGCTACTCACCTCAACTCAGCACTTAAGGCCTCTGCTGGGCATTTCCTTGTCCCCTTTGCAATGAGGGGGATGAGCCAGGCTACTTCTAGTGGCATTAGCTGGCAGCTGGGGAAGCCCCCGCCTGCCGATCCCTGCTGATACTGGCCTGCCAGCTGCCAGGGCCGGCGAGGAAGGGATCTGCCAGCTGGCACCCGCAGGGAGGGAGGGAGGGGGCTTCTGGTAAGGCTACGCCAGCGGCACCTGTCATCCCAAAGCCAGGGTGTCACCGTGCCCTACAATTGGGCCTGTGTGTATGTGACGGGGCCCTGCAGCTGGGACAGCTCTGCATGCCTGCACCCCTGTTCTGTCCCCACCTGAGCCCTTGCTTTGCAGGGCATTTGGGATTGCATGGAGGAGGAGGAAGCCTGGGCTGGCAAGCCCTAAGGTACTCCCACCCCACAGGGAGGCAGCTCAGCTCACAGGCAGTCAAGAGACAAGCACAAGTAGCTCACCGCCATCCTGGGGAGCCTCTCTAGGAGAGGGAAGCCTTGTGAGGCAGCTGGGGGGTTGTTTTGGAGCACGGCTCCTGTCCACGCTCTGAGCCAGATTGGCTTGCCCCAGAACTGGGTGCTGCCCCACGGTGGGGACACTGGTCCCAGAGAGCTCGGCTGGTCCAAAGGGCACCCATATAAGGGATATTGAGATGCTGGGATGGATAAGGTATGCAAAGTCACTCCTCTTACAAATGCTGAGCATCCCTGGGCCATCCAGGCTGCAGTGTCCTTCTGGAGTGTGAGTAAGGGGCAGGATGCACTGACAGCAAGTCCTGCTCTGAGCCACGCTATGAAAAGCCCCACCATCCAGCACTCCACTTCATTTTTGTGGTAAGGCTTCTGCTTCTAGCTGTATCTGGCATGACCTCAAAGGAAGAAGGGGAAAACATTCACTTCCCACAGGCTGTACCCAGGGAACAAATACATCTCTTTTGGTCCCCTTCAAGGGTCCAGAGTTCCAGGCTGCTCTCCACTTCCACCAGCTCTATAGTTAACTCCTTCCTATCCTCTTTCCCCTCCCCAGCCTCCACAAGACACCTTTCTTTAAGAACAGTGCTCCCTTCCCTCTCTCTTACATAGTGCTGCCCCATGTGTTAGTATTAAGGCACCTGTGCAAAGGAAGAGGCGAGTTTTATAAAGACCTAGGGGATGTGGACATCTCCAGCCCCACAGCAAGACCTGCACCTGATGGTGCTGCTCCACCTGTGCCCCAGGCTGGGCAAGCAGCGTGACCTGGGCTTGGCTCTGCACCAGAGCGTGGTGAGCAGAGGGAGGACGCAGACCCCAAGTCACTGCCCAGACCACACGTCTAACAGATCTGTTTATTCCTGGAGAGCACAGTGAGCAGGGTGAGGAAGCAGAGCTGCCAGGCAGGCAGCAGTGGTTATTGCTGCAGGTGCCTCCTCCAGTAACAACAGGGGTCTCGGGGAAGCAAACTGCCTGCCTGCCTCTACAGGGCAGGGGATGGGCCCTTGCCCACTGCCAGGCTGGAGCCACCCCACTACCCCAGAAAAAGGTGAGGGGAATGGAGTAGCACAGAGAAGTGCAAATATGTTGGCACTGGAGTCCATCCACACTGGGCAAAGGAGCCCAAGCTAAGAGGAGAGTGTAACAGTGTGGGAGGTTGAGGGATTGGGAGAAAAAACCCAACCGTGTGCTGGAGACCCCCTTAAACCACCACCCCCTGCTCTCTGGAGGAAGGCATTGCCTCTTGGGTGCTGTACCCCCCAGCCCTGCTGTGGGCCATGACCAAGGGCAGCAGATGTCCCAGGAGCTCCCAGGGATGGGAGGGGTGGCCAAGCTGCTGTGACAGTGATGGCATCGCTGTGCCCACATGGAAAAGAGGAGCTTCAGCTGCTGCACTACAGGGTTGCATGTGTTCCCATGACGGAGGAGCCCCGAAACATTCAGTGCTTGAGTTGCAGGGCTTGACCCAGTGGTGGACATAGGCAGGGGCATGAAGGTGGGAGGGATGTGTTGAAGGCCACGCAGAAAGAGCCAGCAGGCTCCACGCTTTGGTCGCGCTTAGTGGTGACAAGTACAGTGCAAGGGCTTCAAGAAATCGAGTATAGCCATTCCTCCTCCCAGAAGGCCACTCTAGCTCCCTCAGGAACCTGCTGCCTGAGCAAGGCAACACCTGCTGATGCTCCCAGGTGTGGGTGCAGAGATAGGCAATGTGTGCTGGAGGGGATGGGTCAGCACTAGAGCAAGCGATGCGAGTGTCCTCCCCGTCATGCACCCGCAGCTGCCTCTCCCTGCTCTGCAGCTGGCCCCCAGCCTGCCACTGTGCAGGGATTCACAGGTACCCCATGCTGCTTGCCCTCCTCCTGTTCTGGGGTGAGGGGGAGGAAGGGGGAGTGGAAAGAAGCCCAGCCCAGAAGAGGAGAAGGGAATCCCCTGCCTGCCTTGACCACTGGTCCACTGGAGAAGATGGTGTGAGGCTTGCCGGGAGGCAGGGCTGGTGGCTCAGCGCGGGATGGAGCAAGGGGAGAAGAGTATCCTGTATCCACGGATCCAAGGGGAGGCACTTGGAGTGGGCCTGGCCCGTTGGGGTGTCCCAGCTGCAGTGGATCTGTTGTAACTCCTAGCCACACATCGTCAGCAGCAGCCACTGGGAAGGAGAGAGAGAAGGGATGAGCAGGGCTCATTTTTGGCATGTCCTCATGAGCCAATTTTAACAGCCCTCCAAGAAACACAGAGCCTGCAGCAGTCCTGTTTACTCATCTTGATCTTTTATGGGTTCTTTCCCTACCCAGGGGGCTGGAGGGCTTTCTACCACCCACCCCAGGTGCCCCATTCACCCTAATGCCGTGTCCCCTTGTTTCCTACCCCACCTTCCACTGGGCTGAGCTCTCACCTCAGAGAGGTTCATGACAGCAGTGCCAGTGCCTTCAGCGTCCATGCTACGGAAGAACCCTGCAGGGACACAAGCCAAAAGTGAGCAACACATCTCTCTGTTCCTGCCCTCCCTACCCCAGGGCCATCACTCACTGAACATGGTCTCCAGCTTCAGGAGGCAGCAGACAAAGTTGTCAAAGTCCACGCCCATGTCACTGTCTGCATAGCGGGCCACCACCACCTGATGCAGCTTGTTGTTCAGCTTGAAACCTGCAAGGCAGAGAGCAGTCAGCCCCCCAGGGAGGCAGGAGAGCAGGGTGTAGTTGTGGAAGTCCATGCACCCACCTAAGGAAGGGCACTGTGTCCAGCCTCAATAGGAAGAGGGGATGCAGCCATATATGACTAGTTAGCTCACTGATCCACCCCAGGCCTCTGCTTTGCCAGAATGGGATTCTGCAGGTCAGAGGAGGACAGAGACTGGGACCATCTTGCATGCATCCCTAACTCTGAGGCTCCAGCACTCGGCAATGCTGGGATGGAGAAAGCCTGCTGCATACATGGGCCACCTCTCACTACAACAGGTTGGCTTCAAGCATGCAATATAGGCTGGTTCAATGTTCTCCTGCTATTTGGGATGGGACTCTGACAGCAGAAGCCCCCTCCCCAGCCTCCAGCCCAGTCCCATCCTTCTCCAGACCTACCGGCTGACTCTAGAGCCATGCGCATCTCATAGGAGCTCATGGTGCCTGACTTATCCAGGTCGTACTGGCGGAAGATTGTCTGCAAAAACATAACAGAGGACATGAAGGGAAGGCTCTTCTGTGGCCTCCAGCCTGGCTGTCCCCTCTCTTTGCTGCCCCAGGAGGGGTGCTACCCCTGTGCAGTGCACCATGCCCCCTCTCCTCCTCACCAGCCAGCTCCGGATCTTGTTCCACAGGATCTGGAACTCCACCAGCCCAAGGCGGGCACTGCCATCTTTCTGGGGAGCAGAGGGTCAAGGAGGTCAAAGCAGCCAGGAAAGGGAGTGGTGCAAAGGCAAAGCTACCAGATCCCAGCCACCTGAGGCAAGAAAAGCCTGGACACACTTGGCCTGCCCAATTTTGCCCCCAACCTTCCCCTCTATCCTGCAGCATCAGCAAAATAAGAGCCTGTAACCCAGCAAGGGAAGGGTAACACTTGAACTAGCTGCCATGCCACTCCCTGGGAGCAGCTGTGCTGCTGCTGTAGGAAGCACATTGCTGTGCTGTCCTTGGACCAAAGCTGGGCTGGCCTGCAGCAAAAAGGGAAGTTGTAGGGCCAGGCTGGAGAAGGGTTCAGAGGTGCTCCTTGCCTGACCCCTCAGTTGCATGTCCTTGTGCAAGCAGGACACCAGCCATAGCTCCTGTCTCTTGACACCTCATCAACAACAGCTGGACAGGATGGTTTGGGGGAAAGAAGCCCAGTAGTCCTTGTTCCCTTCCAGGAGTGCCTCGAAGGCTGGGTGGCACCACAGCACGTCAGGCTGGGGAGCTCATGGGAAGTGAAGCACAGGAACTTCCTCCTGGAGGTGAACGTAGAAGGCATGGAATGGGACCGCACTGGGCTTTTGGTGGCAGAGCTAGGGCCCAAGCAAGCAGGGGAAGTGACGGCCCTTTCAAAAAAACCTGCTCCTAAAGTCAAAGAGTGTAGGGCAGGTGGCCCTGAATCCATAGGGACCCCTTCCTTTCCTCCCCTGGCTGAACAGCTTCAGCACTGCTGGAGAGCCAAGCCCCGGCTCCAGCAGAGAAGTCTTGTTTCCGGCAGGCTGAGCACCAGGAAAGCTGGCCCCGGCTCACAGCACCAAGAGGATACATCCATCAGATTGACCATGTTGCGGCAGGAGTCCAGGCTGAACCCATCCGTTTTCAGATCTTTGTCTGAGGAGAAAGGAGGAGGTTGAGCACATGCATCAAAACCCAACCTGCTGAACAAGCCTGCACTGCAGGGAGCAAGGGGTGGGAATAGTAGTGCTTACGTCTAGAGATGACTCTGTTCAGAATAGTCCGAAGCTCAAAGACGCTGATTTCCATGTCCTGGAGCAGAAGCAGAGTTAGCACCACCCCTTGCCTGCTCTCCACCCCACTTGTGGCCATTGTCCCCCTCCTGCCTAAACATCTCTGCCTTAGTCACAAAACATGAGGATGCCACTACATTTCTTGCACAACCAGAAGAGTTTTGGTCACAGCTGGATGCTCTCCCCCAAATCTGCCCCTGTCACACCGTCCCTGTGGGCAGCTGGGCTGAGCCACAGCAAAGATGGACTTGTCTGCAGGATGGGACTGAGCAAGCATGGGGTGGGCTGGAACTCCCATGGCCAAGGGTTCTGTCCTGTCCCCTCCCCTCCCCAGGGGGCCTTCCAGAGCTTGGTGCAGCCGTACCCACCTCCCCTGCCAGCTGCTGGAACATGTTCTTGAAGCTGTCCTCTATGTCATCCTCAGTTATTTCCTCCTGGGATGATGCAAACAGAAAGAAGAGGTTAGTGGTCAGACCCAGGCTCTGCCCTGCCTCCCGGGCTCAGCAAATGCCAACTGGAAAGGAAGCTCTTCTTTGTTCTTATCTTTGTTAATTCCCACACCCTCATCACCCCAACCCTGCCAGCCCCTCTCCAGCCACAGTGACATCCCAGACTCAGCCAGCCACCCCCTGCCTGTAGCTCCCCCTCCCAAGTCCCAGAGCCTCAGCACCAGCCGACCCAAAGTGGTGGCTCCTACCTCATCTGCCAGATCTGCCGAGATCTCCTCATCCAGCTCCCTGGGGCAGAAAGGGGAAAACAAAGAGATGAGCAGGGTCCCGAGCCAGCCGGCTGCCTCCAGTGGGGAACATCCCACCGCTCACAGACACGGGGCGTCCCTCCCAGGCCAGGACTCACGCTGTGTCCGACTGCTTCTCGGTGAAGACGCGCAGGACGAAGTCGGCCTCCTTGTGCGGTTCGAAGGTGGAGGGCACGACGATGTACTCGCCAGGGGGCAGCCGGATCTGGTTGCTCACCTCCCGCAGGTTGATGAAAGTCTCAGAGCGTGCCCGGGACTGGTTTCGCAGGAAGAAGTCCTTCTTCAAGTGCACATTCTGCATGCCCTGGGCCTGGGGGAAGGAATGTGCTTGTGGACCACAATGGGAAGCACCCACCGGGAGTGGCAGGACCAATGTCAGCCCCATCAGGTAGGACAGCCCTGCCCTGCCCGTCCAGTAGGAGTCATCTCTCCATCCCACATGGAGGTGCCCAGCACCCACTAGCACCCTAGCCACGGCCAGTGCTGTGGAGTTCCCATGCCACTGGATGCATCAACCCATTTTTGCCCAGTCTTGTGCTTCCCTCCAAGACGGAGTAGGCTCTGACAGCTCAGGACATACCTCCTCAGGAACCTGCAGATACGAGAGAAAAGAGGGAAAAATCAGAATCCCAGTACCTGCCCCATCCCTTACAGCTGCAGGGAGCACAGGATGGGGGGCATTAGCCCACAGCTGGCCAAAGCTGGTGGAAAAGATTTCCTTGAGGACTGAGGTTGAGGCGGGACTGGCAGGGCTGAGCCTGTCCCAGGGAAGAAGCCTTGGGGCGAGCAGGAGTTACCTCGTAGACAGCAAAGCCGATGGTGTGCATGTCACCTCCCACCCGCCGCTCCCGCCGCCGGTGCTTCTGCATCAGAGCCACCAGGAAGCTGCAGGCCACCTCATCGTCCCCAGGGTCATCATCTTCTTCCAGCAACTTGATCTTAAACTGGGGGTTGATCCAGAATGTGGCTGGGAGGAAGGGGATGTGTGGATGAGACACCTGGTTTCATCAAGCTGCCAAGAGCACCAATGTGGAGGCCAGAGGTACCTGGGTGGTTCCTGCAGCCCCCGGCAGTGCTCCCCCGGCGCCACGTGCCCTCGAACACCTGTGTGTGCCATCTGCTGAGCTCGTCCTTGGTGAGGGCATCGGGGGTCAGGTTGCAGATCTCGAGCCTGGAGAACTCCCTCATGAAGTCCCGGAAAGACATCCTGTGGGAGGCAGGTAGGGGCTGAGGCCAGGGCACTGCTGTGGGGAGGGAGGAGAGCGCAAGCAGCTCTGGACCCAGCTAGCATTTTAGGTGAATTAAGTGACAGTAAAATCTTTTACCCTAAACACTTATAGCTTATTTAAAGCCTAGTGCTAGCTTTGGGTAAGAAGGGATGTTTACTCTTCCTAGATGTTTATTTTGCATTTAGTTGGCCTGAATTTCCTTCAAGGGAGGAAAATTATTAACTAGATCTGATGAGAAAATGCTGGCAAGCTCTCCAGTTCTGGAAAGCCAGCTCGTAAAGGCAGGTCATGCGCTTCAGGTGAAGCATGACCGCAAGATCTCTCCCCAGCTCCTCTGCTCATTCCCAGACTGGCTGCTGAAATCGAGCAGCACTTTGCTCCGGCACTCACCAGAACTCTCCATCCTCCATCTTCAGCTGCAGCTCTTCCCTCTCATCAGGGTCAATGTTGTTCCACTCAGAAGAGCTGGAAGAGCAGGAGAGAGACAATTAGATAGGGACTCCTGAAGGGGAACTGAGAGCAATTCAGAGCTGACCCTCAACTCCGCTCTTTCTATGCAAAGGGCGCTGCACACTGAGAGCTTCCCCTCAGCAGTGCCCCGTGCTCGACTGCTGTGTGCGCAGCACTTGCTGGCCTGACAGAGCGAGACTGCCATCCATCCCTCCTGTCCTGCTTACCCATCACTCCAGGCTCCAGTCCACTCCACCTGACCCCAGGGGTTCCTGATGCGGATGAGTTGTTCCTGCTGACCCCGGTAGTTCACCTGCCAGACACCAGACACAGGAGGTGGAGCCCATGCCATTGGCAAGGCTGTTATTGCCAAGGAATTAACATCTAATCTAGGTGACTCACATCTCTGAAGGCTGTGACAGAATAGGCATGGCCCTTCACCAGCTTCTTGAAGGTTACTGCTTCCATATCAAAGGCGCTTGTGATCTGAGGAGAACATGTAATGCTCAAGTCAATAGGATTGAATTCATGTAGTTCTGTCCCTACCCCTTCCCTCCACCGTGTGGAGAATTCCCCTTGCTTTGCACTGCTCCAGCCAAGAGAAGTAGCAGGTCGCAGCTCTCTCTGCTCAAAGGCTGTGGACAATTTAAAGACAGTTTCCCCAGCAGAGGACCCTGAAGATCCATCAGGGAACCACCCAAACTTCAGAATTTAAAAACCCTGGTCCAGCGAATTTGCTGATGCAAGACATGGCCAGAGTCATGGGCAATGCCTTGTCCTGCACTTGAGATGAACAGTCCTGCTCCATCCAAAGGAGCCCATTCACAGCAACTGGGCTGCAGCACCACGTGTTGTGCCGCAGGACTGCCACACTGGCTCTGGAAAGGGTGCCGTGGTAAGAGGGCAAAGAAGTAACCTCCCGCCTGGTGTCCCAGCAAAGGGACTGCAGATACAGCCTTGCCTGTGAGGCCTCACCTCGGCCAGCGCTGTGGCAGAGCCCCGGCTCGTCCCTGCACACCACTTACGTCGATGGAGCAGCCCAGCAGGGACCCCCTCTCCAGTGCCTTGCGGATGATGTGGCCCATGTTGCGCGGCGGCCGCTTCAGGTCGTACATCTCTGCCACGCCGCCCGTGAAGTCCTCGAAGCCCTCGGTGGTGCTGCCCCCCGAGAGCGACTCGTAGCAGCCATTCAGCCTGAGGGGCGCGTGAGGAGACCAGGAGGTAGCACGCTGCTGCTGCTGCCCAGCCACCCAGCACAAGCAGGGACAGCGACACAAGAGACTCCCTTCCCTACACCCCACACAGTGAAGTGCCCTGCCCCCCACCCACCCACATGCCCACCACGGGGTACCCACTTGGCATAGGCCTTCTCCAGCAGAGCACTCCAGAACTCGGTGCACTCCGCCGAGTGGACAAACAGAAGTTCCCCATCCTTGGTGGGCAGCTGGTCATCCACCACCACGTCCACCCACTCACCGAACTGCCAGATCTGGGGGGTGAGGAGAGAGTGGGGTGAGCTCAGAGCATCATATGGCTTGCTCATCCCTACCCCAGAGGGATGGCCTCAAGCCACCACCCTCGCTTCTGCCGCAGCCCACCAGCTGTGGAGGGCCAGGAGCTCCCAGCCCACCTGGAAGTGAAAGATGCCAGCATAGTCCTCCTGGAAGCTCTGTCCATGGGGCACCACGCGGTGCAGGAGCTCCTCATTGAGCGTAAGGGAGCCAATGGCAGCCAGAAGCCAGCAGTCGCCTGGGGAAGGAGAGGAAGCTGGTATGAGTACCCATCACCTCCCTAGCTGGGAGGGTAGGTGATGGATGTTTAGGAGCCCATGGTGTGCTCTCCTTGCAAATGTTTGGGGCTCCCCAGCTCAAAAAGTCCATGGAAAAACCAGAGAAGGTCCAGCAAGCAGAACTCAGGGATCCAGGCTTGCTCAGCCTGCCCACAGAGAGAAGTATTAGCTCAAGGCAACAGGGAATGATCCTCCCTCACCTGGAGCCTGTGTCCACACCACCACCCACAGTCAGCACCACCAGCTGGAACTCATTCATATGACTGCCCTCCATATCTCAGGCAGCAATTCTGCAGCAGAATTACACTTTGCATGTAAAAAGGCCATTTTATCAAGCAAGCAGTTTAATGCTGCTGCCCCAGCTTCTCAAATTGCAAGCAACACCACCTCACTTTTCCTTCTGAATGATCTTAACCGCAAGTGCTGCTCCAGGCCAGCACTGTACTTTAAATTCTTTGCCTTGATTTCCTTTTCTTGTTTGCCTTTGAAGCCTTTCACACCTTAGCCTTGAGCCTGCATAACCCGTAATGGGGCTGTGGTTTCACAAAATGCCATTTCAGCGTTTTTAATGACCAAGTGAACACTACCACAGTGCTTCGGGCTGTTACGCACTCCAGTTGCCACCTCAAGTTTGTCCTAATTGCTGGATATATTAAATGTAGTCAGCCCTGAAAACAGCATGCTCTGTGTGCTAAGGTATACAATACTCCCAATCAAGTGCCCTACTTGCTCCCAATCAGGACAGCACTCTCCGTGGTACCAAGATCTGTTTCTGATGACCACAAAATCCAAGTTATGGTTCAGCTCTGTTAGCCCTACCCAGCCCATTAACACTTCTATCCATGTCTCAGTGCCTTTGCCTTGGGAGACACCCCTGGAGAAATCATCACTTGTACACAAATCATCACTTGTACACCTCTCCATTCCCTTCTGCCACACCACATTGCTTCGCAAACACTTTGTCACCACCACCACCACCACCTCAGCTTGTTACTGTCATGCAGCTGCCATCCCTCACCATTTACCAAAGCAGGGAGCTCTTTGGAGTGGCTCCTGGCATTGCTGTTGGCATGTGTCAGGCACGGATGCGCACAGAATCTCCCCTGATCTCGGCATGGTCAAACTGTGCACACATCAACTCATTTTTGTGGAGCCTTAACCTAGAACCACCAGGAGGCACAGGATGCCCCCTGACCTGCAGCTTCCACCTCACCAGATGGAAAGGGCCACCACCCAACCCTCCCCAGTCACTACTGTCTGGACCAAGGTCCAGGGACGAAGCTTCAACACTCACCCAGAGCCCCCTGGCAGATATCTGTCCGGGTGGCACCACCAACGATGAACTGAGGGTCATCCACTAATTCCTGCAGAAGGACAGAATCAGATGCTGGTGCTGGATGTTGGCAGGGCCTGGGCTTTAGCAGGGCTGGCACCCACTGCAGCTCTGACTCGAGAGAAATGGTACATGGTCCCTGCAAGATGTACCCCACCTGCCCCCTGCTAGGGATGGCTGCTTGACTGCAACCCCAAGGCCATCACGGTAAGGCAAGGCAAGATCTGCTGTAGCCATGGGAGGACAAGGCTGGATGACATTCCCCTCATGGCACCGGGGGTATGCACTCTCAAAAGCCCCAGTTACTGAGGGTGACACATCCATGCCATGACACATCCATGCCATGACACCTAGAAGCAGCAACACAACCCACCTATTTTGAAGTCCACAATCTGCTGCCCAGAGGAAGCAGTGCCTGCTAGACACAATGCTTTTCTGAGCAGACACTCACAGGGAATGGCCCTGGGCCCTTGGGAAAGTGGCTCTGCAGCACTCTGGGGACTTTGAGCACTGAGGGGTGCCAGCCAGGGCCAGTCTGCAGCTCAGCACAGCACATCAGTGCAGACTGCAAGGCAGGGATGCCAGCCCAGCCTGAGAAGAAGCAAGCCCAGCACTTACCGACGGACGCTTCCACTCCACTCCCCGCGTCTTGCTGGAGTGCGGCCCCAGCTCCTTGAATCCAAGGGCAGAGGGGCCAGCTGGGAATTGGGGATCCCTGAAGAGGGTGCCACTCTCAATGCACTGCTGCTTGAGGGCCTCATAGTCCTGGCTGAGGTACTTGATGGCGTTGTTGTGCTGGCCAAGCCCCTCGGCTCTCAGGCGGTCTCTCTGCAGACGAGCAGCCATCCCGCCAAAGGGCATCATAGCTGGGCACCAGCACCGCTACCTTCCGCTCCACTCCCTGCAACAGAACAGGCATGGCCAGGCTGAGGCAGGGCCCGCTACCTTGCTCTCCCGTGGGGATATCAGCCCTCACACAGAGCCAGGCTTGGAGGCTGAATCCCTGATTCCCCACCACTCCCACAGCAGGGACCTTCTCCAGCAGCACTGGCCTGGTGCAGTGTGCCCAGTGACACACCGAGCACCCCAGGGTGGGCACACACACCAGGAGAACCCCCCAGACCCCATCCCCAGCAGCAGCCCCATTCTGAGCCCTGTCCTCCAGCCTGGCCGTCGCAGCCCTGCTGTCTTTAGGGGACACCGAGCGGGCAAAGCAGCATTGAGGGCTGGCTGGGAGGAGGCAGTCCCCCAGCACCTAAGTCATGGGTCCTGTCCCGTCCCCACTACGCCAAAAGGCTGAGCCCGGAGGAATTTCAGACGCTTTCCAACCCCGTCAGCCTTTCCTCCTGGCGCAGCTTTCCGGGTTCTTCCCTCGTCCCGGCTCCTCCTCACCCGCCTCAGCCTGGAGAGCGTCAGCGGCCGCCCGCAGCTTCTCCCACCCCCAGGCGCCTCTCCCTCTCCTTTTCCCTCTTCCCCGAAAGCCGCCTCGGCTGCCTGAGCACTGAGTCAATAGGGCCGGGTAGGGAGGAGCCCAGCGGGGCGCAGACAGCTCTAGCTACGGGGCCAGAGAAGGACAGGGAAGGAAGAGGCGGGACGGCCCTCACACACACAGGGAGGATGACTCAAGGCTGGTCGACTGCCAGTGGAGCAGCCTCCTGGGAGACACCGGGAAGGGGTTACGGGGTGCAGAGAGGCAGGACAGACACCGCAGAGCCCCCACCCCGCACCTTTCCCTGCCCTGGCCATCCTCCCGGGGGTTTGACCAGCAGCACGGCCAGGAGCTTCGACCAAGCATGGCACAGCTGCCAGGCATGTCTGGCCCCGCAGCCCTGCCCTCCCGGCGTCCAGCTGCCCTCAGCCCTGTCCAGGCACCTTGGCAGCAGCCAGCACTCACACGCACTGCACTGCCCAGGCTGGACGGACCCTCTGGGGCCTTCGGGTCCAAGCCTCCATGCAAGCAGTATCACCTGCAGCACGGCCATGGGGCAGGTGCCACCACCACCAGCCCACTGGCATCTGCAGCTCACCCGGCCCCACTCCCCAGCCATCTCAGCTCCTGCTTGGCAGGGCTGGTGCTGAATACTTCAGAGGTTTCTCCATGTGAGAGAGTGGAGTTTTCCTTGGGTAAATAAGCCAGGAGCCAGCAACCCTCTCAGAGCAGCAAACTCGAATGCCAGTGCTGGCCCACTCCCTCCCCAGCACCCTATCCTGGGGGAGCAGGGTGCAGCCTGGCTCCAAAGAGGCGGCTTTCCTTGTCCTGAAGTGCTGTGATAGCCAAAGGGAAGGCAGGCAACAGTGAAAAGGGTGCAAGCTCTTGGCACATGCATACGGCATAAACTTGGCTGCTAACCCCTGTGGCTGTCCTAGCCAGAAGCTTTTCAGAAGAAAAATCTGCTCTTCCCCATCACTCCGCCTTCTCTGGGATGCTCTAAACCCATTATCCTTCTCCAGGGCAGCGCCAGCCCTTCTCTCCTCTATGATGATCCCAAATCTACAGAGCTCCTCCTACAACTCCTGCCCCGCAGCCAGCAGCCTGGCAGTCTCTCCCAGTGGCAAGGCACTCGGTGCCTGCAGAGCTGGCAGGATGGCTCCTCCAGTCCCAGGCACTGCGCAGAACACAGGGGGCCTGAGGGAGGAGGAATCCCAAGTACAGCTGCCCACACTACCTCCAGCTCCCACCTCACAAACTCCCCAGCACAGCCTGACAATGGCCAGGGAACTTCCCCAACCCGTAGCCCCTGACAGGTTCCCTGCACCCTTTCCCACCCTACCTACCGGCACCGGCCATGGCTGCGGACATGGGGAGCTGCGTGCAGACACGGGCACCTTACGAGTTATTCTTAGCCCTGTGGCTCAAAATACTCGGGCAGGCTGTGCTCAGTGCCAGACAGAGGTCACGCAAGCGCAGAGCAAAGAAAAGCATTTCAGACTCCAGAACGGGAGAGGAACCACATGGGTCTTTAATGCAATGGGGTCAGCTGCTGACACCTCCTCAGGCTGATGCTGACAGACACTGCAGGTCCTCCACGGAGGAGGAAGGGGTGTGATGAGACAAGCCAAGCCCCCAGGCCAGTTTTCCACCACAGGTGACACCCAACTACAAAATGATGCTTTCCAGTACTCGAGGCACCTCTGATTCCTCCCAGGTGGGAGCAAAAAGACACATTGGTTCCTGCAGGATTCCTGACACCTTGTGCACTTCAGCGCATACTGCGAAACTCGAGGGCAGCATCATTGTTGAAGTCCAGCCAAAAATCTTTGCAGACCTTTGGTTTGCCAGCTGCTCTTGCAGATCAACGGAAGTGGGGAGTTCCCTTCCCCAAAATCAACCCTGACACACTGTATCCTGCCGCATACTCAGCTCGGGGCAGGGCGCCACAGCCGCCCATGGCATCCCACAGTGCTCAAGCAGCTCTCAGGCCCTTTCCAGTCCTCCGGATCACAAAGATCCTCGTTTCCCGCAGGCTCCCCTTTATGTTACCGCATCCCTTTGACAGGATGCCTGGCTTTGGGGTCGGCAGCGCATCCCGGGAGGCTGCGGTATCCAGTTTACTCGCCGCCCCGATTGGGAAGCCTCTGGGTCTCTGCGGATGCGTTACCTAATGCAAAAATCCCCGCGGACAGAAAGGGAATGGGGGGGATAGGCAAGCCTGGATAAGCTTAGAAAACAGAGGAAGCAGCCGGGGAGGGGGAGACGGACGGACCCCGCCGCCCTGCCCGCCCGGCGACGGGCTCCCCCCGGTGCTTAACCCCATGCTGGGGGTCGGATAAGGGTGAGGATGGGGGGATGGACTTACGGAAGCTGCTGCCGCCACCGCCCTGCCCGCTTCGGCTCGGCCCGGCCCAGCCCAGCCCGGGTCGGTACAGCCCCGCGGAAGGTGGAGTTTCGGCGGGCAGGATGTGCGAGCAAAGCCGGGAGGGCAGTGGGAGGGGGAATTAAAGGAGCAGTGACAGCTTGCAGACACTGGGAGGGGATTGATCGGGACTGCTGGTCAGGTTCTGTCTGCTGTCACCCTCTCCCAGCTCCCAGGGATGGAGGGGTACCGCCGGCATGGGCGTGCTCCTTCCACCATTGTTCTGAGGAAACGGTTGGGTGCACACGGAAACCGGGGCTGGAAGGAAAAGAGGAAGCAACTTTCCTCTAGGAATGGATTTGCGGGTGGCTGCTCCACACTGCCGGCACCCCAGCTTAGCTGGGCGAAGCTCTGTACTGCACTTTGTCCCCAGGACTTGTTGACCTTCTGCTGCCACGACTGAGTACGGTGGTCTCAGCGGTCACGGTCAACAACGCCGCCACCAGCTGCCCCGGCCTCCCTGCGTGCCCCGGCTGGCACCCCGACCCCCAGCTGCCCCTCGCTGCTGGGTGCCAGCAGGGTCCTCTCCGGGTAGGTCCCACCGCCCTGGGGCTTTTCACAGCCACATCGGGGCTGCCCCAGCGTGCCCTCCGTGATTCACGGTGCAGCTATGCTGGGTGGTGCTGTTACCAGGGGGCATGGCCACAGCAGGGCTTGGCACCGTTCCGTGGAGCCCTTTGTGGTTCAACATGGCTTTGCCTGGCATAGCATGGTTCAGCATGGAGTGGCACAGCTTGGCCTGGTGTAGCTTATCCCACCATGTCTGACATGGCTTGGCCTGGCACGAGCAGCTCAGCTCAGCCCCGTCCCAGGAAAGCAGCTCTGTATTGCCATTCTTCTGCTGCCAGGGCTGAAAAGGATGATCCTAACGGGCATCACCAACCCTGGAGCTCCCTCTCCTTCCCTGGTGCCTGTTTGCAGCTGAGGAGGCTGTGCCCATACAGCCTCCCTGCAGCAGCTGGCATCGAGCCTGCAGGAGCCTAGGCCTCACAGGGCACCTGCTTTCTGCCTCACCCCACTTTGCCCCACGGGGTAAATCCTTCCTTAAGCAGGGAGCAGGTTGCACGTGGGGCCAGGAGCCGTGTCCCTTGCCTGAGGGAAGGGCAACCCAAGCACTTAAAAGCAGCTGTAGCATGGTCTTGCTGCTGTACCCACAAGGGACCAGTCTGGTCCTGGTCAGCACCCTAGAGCTGCCCTATCCCTACACAGGGGACTCTTACAGGGGGCTTGTTCTGCCCAGCCTAGTGCAGAGGAGGCCTTGGGGTGCCCTGCTCTGGGTTGTTGCAAGGGCTGCTCCATCTTTTTCCCAGCCAGGCTTGCCACAGGCTGGAAGAGTAAGAGGGGCCCTGCTGGGGTCATTATTTAGCTCTGCACAGAACTGCAGGCAGCACTGTGCTTTCAAAGAGCAAGAGGCCTCTAGTGCCAGGGCTTGTTCCTGCTTTGGGTTTGTGCCCGCTGTTGTGACCCCGGTGTCCTGTTCAGCTCCTGCCTTATTACCCTTCAGTGGCCTCCAACGCTGCTTTCACAGCTGACTCTCCTGAGGCAGGAGACAGCTCCTCAATAATCCTGTCACAAAGGCTGGCCCCTGTCCTTCCCCCTATGCTCGGAAGCACTTTCCCTAAAACACCTTCAAAAGTCCTGTGCAATTTCCTTTTTTCCTTCCCTCAAGTTTTCCTTTGCAGTGAGAGCTGCAGGGACTTGGCAGCAGGCATGGTTCTTCTTTCAGTCTTCTGTTCCTTGTTCTCAGGCACTGCCTCTTCCCTGTCCTTTGGCTACGGACGGGAGGGCCTTCTGCCCCCTGCTGAGGTGGGGACAGAGCTGGGGTCACTTGTCCATCTCTCAGCAGCCCAGGCCAGGCCTCACCTCTCCATTGTGCCATCCTCCGAGCAACGGCCACTGTGCACCACGTAACGAGCACAGCATGCAGCAGGCTCCTGGGAAGCACGCCAGATCCAGCCTGCTCAGAGCAGCAGGGAGCATCCTGGGCGCTGGCTGCTCGCTGGCTGCCCCAGCACTCAGGGGCTGGCTGATGTATGAGCAGCATCACGTTTCGGGCAAGTGCTCCTCTGTGCTCCAGGGGTCTAGCACCCCTCACGCTTTCCCAAAGGCTTTAGCTGTCCACCCAAACCAGGGGTCCAGGTTTTGAATGGATATGGCAGGAGTGGCTATGTAACTTGCTACTGGAACAGTATGGGTGGGCTGCCATCTGGCATGAGGCTACCAGTGAAACTCCCCAATCACATCATTCCCAAACCATCTTCCTCCAGCCTCAGTGCACACAGCTCCCCATCTACCTGCTTTTAGCAGCAAAGTCTCTGATGCCTCTGCAAGTCAGAGTGAAAGCCATTTGTGCTGGGAGAGCCTGTGAGCCATGGCTGAGTTCCTGGCAGCAGGGCAGGGCTTGTGCTCACACACAACTCCCCACTCCTCCTTTTGCACCACGCATGCTCCTGCAGCCCTGCAGGAGCTGGGGTCCTCTCTTCCCAGGTCCCAGCCCCCAACCCACTCCACAAAGAAAAGACTGCAAGAACAATAGCTCCTTTTTTTCCTTTTTTCTTTTGTACACAAATATATACAGGGTATTATACACATCTCTACACAGACAGTGCCACTCAGAACACACAGCTCTCTATGGGCAGGGCCCTGACAGCCGCAGACGCAGCTGCATGAGCATGGCCGTACCTACAGAGACCATAGCATCCCAGCCCACCTGCTGGATCAGGAGCAAGGGCAGTAGGTGGGTGCAAGAAGAGGGAAGCAGGATCAACATTCCCCCTGCCCCAGCCTGAGAGTGGACTGGGAACTCTCAGCTCACGTGCTCATTTCATTCCTGGCCACTACCTGGAAGGGATGGGCGACTCTCACCATGCACCTCCACAGCCATGTGTGCTCCAGCCCCAGCCGAGCCCTGGAAGCTGGGGTGGTCTGCCCTCCCCATGCACTGAAGACCCACATCTCTTCTCTTCCATCCACCCTTTTCTCCAGGCCTGGGATTCCTATAGAGGTGTACAGGAAAGTCAGCTATGTCCTCCCTGGAGCAGCCCCCCACCTGCTCTCTGTGGGTCTGGCTCCCTTCCTCTAGTGGGAGGCGCAGGGGAGAAAAGCCGTAAGATGTGACCACCGTTCCCAGCAGCTGAGGTGGGCAGGCCTGACACTTCACTTGTTCTGGTCTATTAAAGTGCTTGGAGCTCCAGGGCCAGCACGGGTGATGGAAAAGGTAAATGATGGTCCCCTTTTACCCGGCTCCTCAGGCCCTGGTGGGCACAGCCCCAGGGAGCTGGTGCAGCACCCACAGATGACAGGCAAAGGGAGGGTGATAGTGTCCGCAATGAGCACCAAACAGGATGGTGGCAGGGTTTGAGGGAAATAAATATAGCTAAATAGCAGAGGGATTTATTATTTTCCTTTACATTTTACACAAGGGGAGGGGGGAAGCAATTGAGGGCAACTGATACTGACCAGAAGCCTCCTCACAAAGTGTCTTTAAATGGGGTCAGTCCTTCATCCATGTGCCAGGGGCTCCAGTCCACTTCTCCCACCCATCCTGTTCCCTGCTGCCTCTGGGACACAGCTATCAACAGGGAGGGGGCAAGGGCAAGAGGTAGGAGAGGAACAACCCCATTCTCAGGCTGGGTGATGGCAGGGGAGCCTACACCAGTCAGGGCAGGTGTAAGAAAGTCAGCATAGCCCCATGAGGCTTTTGTGCTCCTGAAGATGGTAATCTTGGTTGGAGAGGGCTCCTAGGGGCTGCTCTCCCAGGGCTCCCTCCCTCTCTGATCACCTCAGCTGGGGGAAGACCCTGCAGCAGCTCAGGGAAGGAAGCCCATGGGGCCACACTGCAACCAGGCAGTGATCTTGCAGGGTGTTGAGGGCCTGTAGCCTGAGACCCTTTCTCCCCTCTCCCTAGCACCCAGGAGACCCCCACACAGCTCCTCCCCCCCAAGCCTGACCCTGCTGTGCAGACACAGGGCAGCAAAAGGGGGGCTGCAGTACCACATGGGGGTCAGGTTGATTTGTTTGAAAGGGGAGTAAAATGTGCAAATAAAAATGCCACTTTAAATGATGCTGCAAACCCCTGCCTGTGCCCCTGGGGGAGGAAGGAACAGGACCTGGGGGAGAGGCTGCCTGCGCCTCCTCCTGCCCACAAGAAATGCCCTCAGCACCCCTCACTCTGCGAGGGCCTGTCAAGCTCAGTGCCCCTTCCCCGGCGTGATGCCACCCTTGACCATGAAGCCAGGCTGTCACCATCACCACCCCTGTGGTGAGGGGAAGCCTGTCACCACCCCTGGGCCTGGACCAGCTCCTGGGATGCCACACCAACCGGATGCTGCAAGCGGTTGGGAAAGGGCACAAGCAGGCCCACGGAGAAGGTGCAACAAAAGCCAACCCCACCCTGGGTGGGGTTTCCAATAGACTGACCCAAGTTTTTCATTTATGATCTTCCTGTAAATCTAATAAATTATTAGTGTTTCTCACCAGGAGGACAGGGGATAGAGTTGCCTGCTCAGAAGACCCCAAATGTTCCCCTTATGCCCCTTCCCACAAAGCACCCAGCCTTCCTCCTCCCTGCAGGTCCAGGGCAGCACCGCGGGGGTTATGGTCCCCCTCCTCCCCAGCCTCTGGGAGTCTGGGGTCCAGGGATGCATTGAAGAAGGTAGCTAGTAAAGAGCATGCCTGCCGAGCAGCCGGGCTGGCGCAGGGGTGGAGGGGCAGGGAGATGGAGAGCTTGCAGCAGGGCCCCTGCCCTCACTGAAGGCAGCGGCCCTGGGGGCGGGAGGGCGAGGGCAGTAGCCAGCACCCTCAGGTGCCTCTTCCCAGGTCTCCATGCGCACAGCCTGCCCTGCTCCTGGGCCTCCTTCCCCTCCTGCCCTTCGAGGTCCCTACTGGTGGATCTCATTCTCTATCAGGCTGTCCTCACACGACTGGAAATCTGTGTCATTCATGCCATCTGCGTTGATGAGCTCCTCATCCTGCGATCCCTGCTCCTCTGACTCTGTTGCTTCGCCCTCCGGCGAGGAGTCCTGCAGCACTTGGGCGATGTACTTCTGTCAGGGCCAGGCATGGGGCAGGCAAGGGGAGGGGAGAGAACAGAAACACATGTGAGTCTAGGGAACTTCTCCAGGAAGCAGAGCACAACACACTAAGCACCATGCATGAGGCTGAGCGTGGGGATAAGCTGGGAGGGCAAGGAAGGGTCCAGACTCTGTGGAATGTACCAGGAGAGGGGTAAGAGTGGGGCTTGGCCCTGAAACATTGAATGTATTTCAAAACCCCAGCATTCTGCAACAGGGCACCTGGGCTGGGAAACAATGTGGCTTCTCAGGCTCTTTGGAGCCCACGTGACGTGAACTGAAAGACTGCACTCCCTTTTTTGCTAGTAGATTTGTCCTCTGAGGCTATGCCTGCCTCTTATAGGGATTCTCCTTTTGGCGAAATGTTGCTGCCCTTAGGCGTCTGGAGACTAGGAAGGAGCCTGGATTGCATGTGCACACCCCAGCCCTGCTCTCCTGAGGAAGCAGGAAGCTCTGCTTTACCCCATCTCTGCAGTCCTGCATCAACCCCCACTACAAAGACCTTGTGGAAGGAAGCAGTTGGAGTGAACCAGTGACCCATGGTGAAATTCACAAAACCGACTCTGGGGTCTCAGAATGTTGGACAGGGGAGAGAAGAGTCCCGAAAGCACTTCCATGGCCTTCAAGGCAATGTCCACGGAGACCCCTTTGTCTTGGCACTAGGACAAGCCTGGTGGGTGACAGCCTCTGGTGGCGCGCAAGCGTGCAAAGATGCAGAATGAGAAGGGAGACTGACCCGGCTGGATTCACTGTCCCAGCCGAAAAAGAGGTGGAAAGTAAATGCACAGCATCTGAGGAGCAGTGGGAAAGAGGTGTGTGTGTGGGGGTTACACTTCATCACCCAGAGCAGGTGAGTGGCACAGTGCCCAACAGTTGCCTTCCACCCTCACTGGGAGGATCCAAGTGCTGACTCAGAAAAATGAGAAGTGAGGAGTGAGGTACTCAGACAAGGAGTTACCTCCCCCTTTCCAAACTCAGGTAAGGAGTGTGCCAGGGCACAGAGATGGGGACAGTGACTCACAGCTGATTTGGGAGCCGGCAGATTGGTGGCAGGTCTCCCATTCTGCCTGTTGTCCATGGCATCCACTTCTGTGTGGTCAATCTGGAGAGGAAAGGAGAAACTGAGACTGCCAGGGCAACACACTTGCTCTCCCACCTCAGGAGCAGCATACAGGCAGCAGGGACAGCCCTGGGACTATCCCCTCTGTGAAGCCAGGGTTGACAGGCTCTGCTGAAGACCAGGCTGGGACCCCCCAGAGCCCCTGCTGTTTTGTGGTTGAGCTGTGCTACCAAGGAGAAGGGTCCCACATCCACCATTCCACCTCACCTTGTAGTTGTGAGCGCTGAGGTATTTGAAGTGCCCAAAGCAGACGTGACACAGGCAGATCACAATGGTGATCACGAGGACCACAAAGGTGAACATGGAAGTGGGGGCCAGGAACCCTGGGGCAAAGGAAAACCAAAGTGGCGATGTCAAAAGGACTGTGACTGTGCTCTATGGCTAGAGGCTGCCAGGATCAGAGCCTGGCCAGGGAGGTGGCTCAGTAGGAGTCTAAGGGCTGGCATCCCCGCCCAGTGCTCACCCGTGCGCACGGTGGAGAAGAAGAGAAGCCAGAAGAGGCAGAGGATGGGGGCTGCCACTACCTGATTCACAGCCCCTGAATGGATCTTCTTGTCCAGCTTGGCAGGCAAGTAAGCATAATACAGGTTGTATCGGTCCACCAAGTGCTTAAGCAGCATGTACATGAGCCCTGGAAGAAGGGGAAGAAAGCCAGGCGAGTGGGGCATCAGCCTCTTTGCTAGACTGAGAGGGAATATGTCCCCCACCTGGGCCTTCTTGCCTCCCCTCCATTTCTGACACGGGAGGTGGAGGGGTCTCGCTTACCAAAAGGGACGATGATGGGGCAGGTGATGCTGTATGTCATGACTACAGTGAAGACACACATCATCCAGGCGTAAGCAGCCCCAAACTGGAACTCGTAGGCCTGATGCTGCAGGAGTAAATGGAGACCCATGAGCAGGAGGACCCTGAGAGCTGAGCGGGTATGTGCAACACACCCAGCTCTACACACAGCACTGGGCGAGCCCCATTGCAGCACTCCCCTCCCTGGGTGCAGGCCACAACCCATCCCTCAGCCCTGCTACATACTCGTTTGACGTTCCTCCGCTCGGCCGCCGAGCGGGCCAGGCAGAGGCGTATCATGTACATGAGCAAACCAGGGATGCGCAGCAGGTCCATGGCATTCCCGATGAAGGCAGAGGCGATGACGTAGTTGACGAAGAAAGCCCCATTGTCTGGCAGAAACACACACCTGGGGAGATGCCGCAAGAGCAGGCTGCAAGAGGTGCTCCCTCCTTGCAGGGCAGCAGCTGGGAGCCCCCAATACCTTTGGATGCCAACAAGAACCACCTCCCACCGTAAACAAAGTCTTTCTGCTCAATTCCACTTACTCAAATCGCACGGCAGCTTCAGCAAGGAATTTTTTGTCAAACAACCAGCGGAAAAACACATCCAAGCTGTGGGGGAAGAAGGCAAGAAGAAAAGATGAACCATCAAAAGCAGCGACAGACAGATACGCACATGGCAAATATGTAGAAGATATGCACATGGCAAATATGTAGAAGCTGCTCTAGAAGGATCCAAAGCTCTGACCATAGACTGTTTCGTTCCCTCTTTGAGTGTGTCACCAGCAATTATGTAAACTGGACATCAGAAAAAGATAAAACAGAATAAAACAGTGCAACACTCAAAAAGGGATGTAAAGCTTCCCACTTGTGTGTTCTTATCCCCTTTACCCTGATCCTATCAATATTTTTCCTCTCTCCTCTGTTTGGGCACAACATCCACGTAAGGAACAGGTGACTGACTCTACAGAAGAAATTGGTTAGGTACAAGGTACCCTCCAAAAAGAGATTTAAAAAATCCCTTAGGAGAAACAAATCCCATTTTCCTCAATTCTGATTTTTTGATATAAAACCATCCAACCCTCTGGCACTGGTGGAGTACAGAGCTCCACAGGCACCAGCGGGGGGACTGACTCCTCAGAAGGAAGCGTGGGTCTGGTTTACGGTCAAAATGCAAACCTTCTGAGAGCATTCAGATGCAAGATGCATCTGCCCAAGATGCAAGTTTACATGCAACAAAGCTTTTTTGATCTGTGTTGCAAACATGTAGTCACCCAGTGGGATGAGGGACTATTCTGCCACTATCAGAGGGTTTGTCTATTCTCAGGAGCTGCCTGACATCACCACTGAGGGGTTGTACCTCAAACATGGAATTTGGGGTGCGGAATATGGAAGGTGGGGTGTAGACAATAATATCACAGAATGGCTTGGAAGGGTCTTAAAGATCCCTGACCCCACAATGTGTAAAGAATGAACTAGTACAGCTAAGAGTTCCCTGTCCCACGCTCACTCCCCAGTTTTTTCTTCCTCACACTGTTCCTGTACTTGGCCCCTGTTCAGTGCTAGAGCCCACACCAATGGCTGGCAGGTGATGCATCAGTGTTTCCCACAGGGAAATTGTACAAACTCTGCAGGAAGATTTGAGGCATACACCCAAACAGATGAGCACTGCTGTACCCACACTCTCCCACCCAGCCAAGCAGCGCAACCTATTCAAGTACTGGCTTAAAGGGTGAATTCACTAGTTTTGTGCAAAATTTGGATTGCACACTGAGCACAGAGGTGGAGAATGCCTCCTTCGCCAGCAGACCTCGAGCCGACTTTTCACATGTACTCATCTACCACGCCAACTTCTGCTGCATTATTTGTTAACACCATGGCACATGCCAACGTGTCTGCCAATTGAGTCAATAAAGTCCTAGAGACTCAGTCATGTTTGGTCTGGCCTGCTCTCCCTCAACCAAAATTAAACACCAGTCTCCCAAGGGGACGGTGGCCAGGCCACCAGTGCAGCACGGGAAGGATGTTGTATAAGTAACAGAACAATCAGGGGTGCACCTCAGCCCTCCCTGTGCTCCACATCTCTACTTGCCTTCCCTTGCCACGACCCTTACCTGCTCAGGCCCAGCGATGGCAGCAGCAAGACCATGAAGATGAGGAAGGTGTAACACTTGTGCATGGTTGTCCTATTCTCTCCAGACCTGAGGGCAGAGAGGCTGTTAACCATTCACTGTCACCCCACCAGCCACACAAGCTGTGCTCCCATGGCTTTTTCATCAGTAAGCACTTCCCAACGTCTAATCTAAATCCCACCCTGTCCATTACTAGTACATGAATACGTCCCCTTTCCCTACAGCACATCTGAAATCTGTTATCGAGTCTCCATTCCTTCCCCCTTGTCTCACAGGCTCTGCAATCACCTTCCTTGACCTGCAATCCCAAGAGCTAGTGACACCCTCCCCACCAGTCTCTGCAACACAGACCACAAAATAAAGTTTGCATTGCATGTCCTGTGGAGAATGTGCCTCACAAGCAGCACACTTCTAGTGCTCTGCACTTCAAGTGCCTCCCCTGTGGCCAGAAGCCAGAGCAGCTAAAACGATTTTCCCTTGGAACAGCTATGTCTTACACATGGTACAGGCACACCACCCCTGCCTGCTCACCTGAGCCAGGACTTCCCTCGCTACTAGCATTTCTCATAGTGACCAGCCCCAACTCCTCCCAGCTTTCTTCTTCTTGTAAACCTATCTCAGGCTCTGCTCAGACAACCATGCTGCACAACAGCAGCTAAAGACTGGCAGAACAGCCGTCCACAGCAGTTCCCAGGTGTCCAAGAGGTGCAACATAACACCATGCTTGGAGTGGAAGACAGAGGTTCAAGCAGAAGGATCCAGCCCATGGCTTTATGTCAGTCAGAAGCGTCTAGCAGCCAGTCAGCTCACTGAGAAGGTAAGAACAGGTGCTGGCTGTCCTTACCTGGTCCAGTGCGCTTCGAAGAAGGCAGAGTAGTATACAATGGTGGGCAGAAGAGCAGAGAAGCACCATAGCAGCAGGGTGGGGAAGAACTGGGTGATGATCGGGTTCTGCAATAAGGCAGAGAAGAAATCACATGGTACATGGTGCACCAGCTCTTGTGTCAGCCACAGGTACAGTTGCCTTTGCTGATGCCAAGTCCCCAGCACTGCGACTGCTACTGCAGCCTGTCCAGGCTCAGCACCTCCACCTCCCTCATGGTCAGGATGACAGGACCCGGAGATCAATGACAATCTCTCTCCCTATCCCCAGCCTTGCAGGGGATGTTGTGCTTTGGAGTGGTTCCTGTGTTACCCACCCTGCACCTGTCTCCAAAGTCCTTACATTGAGGTACTCCACGGGCTTGGTGACATTGAACTTGTCCATAGTGGTGATGATGATAGCAGGGGTGGTGAGAAAGAAGAGAAGGATGAAGAGGACCACATTGATCACAAGGCAGCGGATCCACCATATAAAGCCCCGGATGGTGAGGTGTTCCCTGGGAGGGAGAAAGAGGGCATCAGGATGGCTGCACAGGATAGAATACCAGGTGTGGGGCTTCACATGCACATCACAGCCTGGCCCGGTGAACAGCACTTGGGGTGCCAGCCCAAGGCTTTTGCCCTCCCAGTCAGATCAGACCTCTAGCTTAGCCAGGCTGGGCTTCAACAAGAACAACTCACTCAGTTACCAGAAGAGCAGATGGAGAGGGAGAAAGGGAGGCTGCACCCCTTTCCCACTGGCAGAGCCACTGAGCCCTACAGAGCTGCTCACCAGTAGATGTTCTGTGGGTCAGGAGCATAACTGACGGTCCAGTTGGAAACATGGAGGGACTCGCTGCAGGAGGAGGCTCTGGGCTCCCCACGGCACGCACAGCCCTGGCACTTACAAGCGTTGAAATCTTTGAGGATTCTGGACAAGAGAAAGAGGGACATGCTGACCCAAAAGGCTGGCAGGTACAAGCCCAGGGGATGCCTTAGTGCTGCTGTTCTTCTGATTTAAGGCAAGGGCTGGGACAAGTCACCTTCTTGCGGGGGGCAGGACCATTTGCACTCACATGGCTGTAATGGTCTCATTGTGGAAGGTGACAAAGGCCATCCCCAGAGGCTTTTCATTAACCTTCTCCTTCTCCCGCTTGTAGTCATCTTTGAGCTTCTCCTCCAGCTTGGTATAATACTCGATGGCCTCCACCTGAGCAGGAGGACAGAGGTCAGAGGAGAGACGATCTGGGGACCCAAGCCACAGGACACTCAACTCAACTGCTCCTGCTGCCCAACACCTCCAGCTCTTCCCTACCTCCTCACAGCCCCTGATGACACAACAGCACAGGTGGCCACAGGGCTTGGGGTTGATCATGGATGGGGTGTTGTCCTTGCTCTGCAGGTTGGTGAAGTAGATTCGCCCACGCTCAGCTTTCTTCCTGAAACACGAGAGTGGAAGAGAAGGAAGAAAGGAAAGAGGGCGACTCATAAAAGCTCTGTGGCACCAGACTTGAGGGGGGTATCAGCAACATCAGCCCACTCTGCCTTTTCTCCCATAGAGGTTACCTCTCTGCATCGAGGAACATCAGCCGGGCAACATCATAGCAGGGACGGGCCTCCAGGACAGTGCAGTTGGCATAGGCCTCCCTGTGGATGAGATGCATCAGTTCATCACAACTGGCACCAAAGACCGTATCCCTCAAGCAAACTCCCAAGTGTTCAGGACTTCTCTCCAGCCCTGAGAAGAGTGTCCTGGGCTGAGTACAGTGATGCATACCAAGAGCTTGCAGGGGAGCCTGCAGGCTCTGTCCCTTGTAGAGGATGCAAAACACAGGGCAAATGCTATATCCTTTAGGCTTTGGCCCAAGAAGCCTTTCTGGACTTTTGCCCTACAGCAGCAAGGAGCCTCTCTGACCCCACACTCCTCTCTCTGCCTTCACAGACTTGTGGTCAGAAGGAGGCAGAAGAGTTCCCAAAGGGTATGAAGCATTTTTCTACCTGTGGTGCTTCTAAACATAGTCCTGACAGTGAGATTCTGACAGAAGAGGAACTTAATTTTCTTGTTAAAGAGATATACTTTCCACAAGGACTGTGATCAGGGCAGCAGCACAACATCCCACAGTCACTGCTTGAGCACCTCCTGCCTGTATCTCATCTGTGAACTTAACTACATCTCAAGATATGCCCAGTCCATTGCTTACCACACTGACCCCTATGGCTCTGCAAAAAATAGCTGGGCATATCCCAAGGCACAAAACAAAGGATACTTCAAATTCAGACAAAAAGCAGAAAAATAACAGTGAGAGGCTCAAAATAAAGGTATTCACTGATTTTGCCTAGCTCTCTGCTCTCGATGTATTATTGCCATTGCAGGTAACACTAGTACTACCCTAATAAAAACGTCCCTGTTACAGAGCAGTCTTCAGGGACACAGTGAGACTTACTCAAAATGCTTCTTGATCTTCTCTGGCTCAGCATATTTTGAGATCCCATTGATGAATAGAGTTCGCTTAACCTGGAAGGAAGAAAGAAAGGAGAGGACAAGTAGGTGTGGATGGTGTAAACGACCAGAAGAGAGGTTGCAGCTTGCAGCAAGCCCCCTCCCAAGGCCTGGTCAGTGATGAAAAAGGGCGGCCTTATCACTTCTAGCTACCAGGGCTACTCCCTCTCCTGTGCTTGTGCTAGTTGTTGTCATCCTGCACCTGGGTGCACTGCAGATTGACAGGCTAGGGACTTACACTGCAGGTGCCTGAACAGAAACAGGGCTACCCTTTAGAAATGAAGAAGGCAAAAGCAGCTGGAACAACCCCTAATGAAGAAAGGGGTTCTTTCACATGTTTACCCAGTGCAGTCCTCTCCTGTTTCCCCACAGTCACGACTGCTGCTCTGGAGGTGATCTGCCTTTGGCCAGGCAGAATAAAAACAGCCAAAACACAACAGCCCTAAATTGCTGTGGAAATTGAGGTGCTCAGCATTCTCTCCAAGGCTACCTGACTTGACCACAGGGTATGGGAAAAGGTGCCTGGGAGAGTGGCCAAATCCTGCTCACCAAGTCATCCTCTTTGTAGCGCATCTTGGAAGTGTGCCGGCGCATGCTGTACACTGTCAGCAGCAGGTACAGGAAAGCAAAGGTGGTGTGCAGCCACAGCAGGTTATTCCTGTCACAAGGGAGACCACAAAGGTCAATGCAAGGTTGCCACTACAAGTCTGTGTATGGCTGGTCAGGCCCTGAAGGCACTGGGGCCATGAGTGCAATCAGCACAGCACACAGATGCCCTACAACCAAATTCCAAGAGCTCAGCCTGAAAATTGGAGCAGGGACAGTAGCCTCACAGCAAGGGCAGCAATACAACCTTCAAGGAGATGAGGCTCTGCAGCAAGTGAACATTTACAAAACACCCCTTGAGGGCCTCAATTATCCATCCCACCCTGCCCACACATACCCAGACTTCAGGTTAGCGATAGTTGTCCTCCCAAAGCTGTAGGCATTGTTTTCTAGGGAGAAAGAGGCAGACACAAGCATGTTCAGTAATACTGAGTAGGACAGAGCACCACTAGAGTGAGCTATACCAAGAGTACCACCTGCAGAATAGCTAAAAACCCAAGCTACACGGGATGACCCTGTGGATGCACTACTCTCAAAGTGAGACAGCAGTTAGGGTTTGTCTGTGTTAGTCCTGCCCTGTCCTCCATGGCTACCCAGTGGTCTGGAACATGGTGTTGAAAGCAGATGCCCCAGCCCAGCCAAAGGCTCCTTGTTCTCACCTAGCAGGTCCCCTGAGAAGTTGACAGGTAACACGATGCCCACGGAAAGCACACCCACAACCACCAGCAGCCCAATGATGTGCCTCTGGAAGGACAGGTAGTGCACTGCATCACCCCCGCATTTGTCCCGGATCTCATCATCCCTGCCAGAGAGAAAAAGGCTGTCAGGCAATTTTCTACATTTCCTCAAGTGCTGGGAAAAAGTACATGGTCACAGCTGCCCTCCTGATCTGAGCACACACAGCACCCCTGGTTCTGCCCTACAGAGCTGTAGCCAGACTCTGGGTTTGGGAGCCCAGCATTCAGCCTTGAAGCAGCCTGGGCAGAAATCTGCCTGTGCAACGGTTACCCAGCCCTGCTCCCCATGGTCTTGCCCTCTGTCACCCAGGAGAGGCAACAGAACACACTTTATACCCTTCTTGTGGGCCTTGCCTTCCCTGCTAAGATACAGGGGCTGATGCTATCCCACAGCATTCTGAATAGAAGTGCTTGGGAGACTACTCCTGTGCATCATCAAGCTGAGGGTGTCTCCCTGCATTCTCCAATTCCCTTCTCACAGCCATTCCTCAGACAGCAGTGCCCCTAACAAGAGTGCCAGGGAGATGAGTATCTTCCCAGAGCAGTGGACAGTGTTTCTGAAATAGGACTGAGGTGGGGCAGCCATGGGCCTGCGTTCTCTCCTCTGTCACAGACTCACTGTGTGACCTTATTTTGACTTTAGGACTCCTCACGTAGTCCCATCTTTGCTTGTCCTCTCCAGAGGACACACTTCACTTGTGCTCTTCCGAGAGGGGGCTGCAGCAAGGGCAGCGACTTCATGCAGCTGTATTGCACTGGGTGTCCCAACAGCCCTGCACGGCCCCTCCTCCCCCATGTGGGTCCCCCATGCAGGTCCTGGGACACTTACTTTATCCTGAAGATGGCTGTCAGCCAGGAGCAGAAACCCTGTACAAAAAGAAAACAGGACAGTTTCACATCACTCTGTGTTCCTTTATCCCAGCTCCCTCCTTCAAAGGCTCCAGGGACCAGGCTGGTGTCCTTGCACCTCCAGATACTTGGCTTGGGGGGGGCAGACCACAAGCACCCAGATGTGCAGTGCCACAGATGGGCCAAGGTGAAGGAGGTGACAGTGCTACTCCATGGAGCACAACACAGGTTGGACTCTGCTGTGTGGCTGTCCCCTACCAACTGGCAGCTCAACCTTACAGGCAACCCATGGGCTTCTGGCTATCATGGAAGCTCTCCAAAGCCTAGGCAGACCCAGAAAATTCAGCATGCAGGTAACTTTAGCCATCATGCTGGATAAGAGAAGCTCTGTAGGGACTGGGAAGGTAGGCTGGGCCAAGGCAGTGCTCCTCAAAGGACACCTGGGGGAGCTTCACCCTCCATCCATCACACCCATCATCCTCCCCTTCAGCGAGGAAAAAACCTGGAGAGGTAGACCACAGTGTGAGGAAGAGCTGGCAGATAAGTATTGTTTGTAATGCTGAGATTATAGGCTGGACAGATGTCTGTTAAGCCACAGTGACGTAAAGCCTATTTATTTAAGCACATGTCTAAGAGCTGCATAGCTTCTTGAGCTCTATACTGCCCTCGCACACTACAAGATGTGGGACTTAAGGCCCAGGAACGGGCAAAAGTGTTTCTTGTGAAGAGCCCTCGGTTCAGCCAAGCTGTGGGTTCCTGGCCCCTCAAAGGCAAAGCGTTTGACTCTTGCGGCTACTCACGTTGTCCCTCTGGTCGAAGTCCACAGAGCTGGAGACGGAGGTGAGGCGCTCGTAGCGGTCATGGTTGTCAGAATGCAGGGCGGAGGCTACGCTAAAATGACAAGTGGGAGGTGAGGGAGAAAGTTAGAAGATGTGAAGAGGCAGCCTGGCCAGGAACCAAGAGCACCCAGGAGACGAGAGGTTAATTCAGGTCAGTTTGCACCAGGTGAGATGGAGAGAGGTAAGATGAGAGGTAGCAGTAAAGAGAGAACCCTCCTCAGATGGCATGCTGAGCCTGGCAAAGCCCATGGGCTTAGCCCATGGATGCTACTTGTTCGGCACCTTCTGAAAGGCACCCATACTATGTGGCAGTCCCTGCGAGGAGAGGCTGGCAGAGGCTGCCACAGAGGAGAGGGTGAGGTCTGTTTAGCACAGGATTTAGACAGCAGAAAGGAAGTAAGAGCTGGAGGCTGCCACAGCCCCTCTGGCTCTGGCATGGCTGGAGGCACTGGGAGCGGCTCCTGTCCTGGAGGACCTCACTCATCTTCAGGAAGAGGAAGGAAGGAGTCTGGTGGGCTGCATCCTGCTACACCAGTCCTCCCCACCCTTAGTGCTTCAGCGCAGGAGGAAGAATGCAGCTGCCTGGAGCCAGGCTCAGTGCAACCTGCTTCCCAGCCTCAGATGAGCCTCCAGCCTGGAAATCCCTTGAGCAGGAGCAGGGCAGACAGCTAGAAGTGAACGTCTCCATGCTAAAGGACAGGAAAGCAAAAGAGGTGAATATCACCGACCGCTTTACTCCAGCCAGAGGCAGGGACCTAGATGAAGAACCTGCAGCAGAAGCATCCAAGGCTGACAGTAGCCCCCACTACAAATAGAGGCAGAGGGCAGCTGGAAAAGGAGGCAAGAAAATAGTCCAGAGACCTAAATTAAATAGCACTTGCAAGATGACAACAGCAGGCTGGGATCTCAGAGGTGCAAGGAGAGATATGATTGATCTGAAGGCTAGAAACAAAGGAAAAAAACCAAATGAAAATATGGTCTCCCTGTAGTCAGTACCGGCTCAAGGAGGGTAAGATGGGCAAGAACACAGAGATAACAGCTGCTGAGAGACAAGTGCTAGAGAGGAGGTGGATGACACTATGAGAAGGAGAGCAAGCAGAGACTCCCATGAACATTCTGAAAGAAAGTGGATGAGACACATGGCCTCTCTCAGAGCAGAGTAGCACCTGCTGAGTCCTCAGTTCCTAGCTGGAAGTAACAGAGACAGGGGAAAGGAGATTAGCTGAAGGTCAGGGGACTCCAGCAGTGCAGATTAGACAGTGGTGTGCAGCCTTGCCACTGTGCAGCCCAACACTCTGCTCTGCTGAAGGGACAGAGACAGCTTCAACCCAGCTCTCAGACCTTCAGCTCTTTATAATCACAGAGGCCTTGCAGCTGGGCACAGGGAGCCAGGGTGAATTTCTGCTGAGGAGAGATTTCTGCCCTGAGGAGAGCCCAGCATGATGACACCATGAGCTTTTGGCTTCTTGGTACTGAAAAAGTAGAGGGCAGAGCAGAAGCAGCATTGGAGGGCACAACTGAGAGGAGTGTCATGTTATGAGACAAACAAGATAACTCAGCTCCGTGCAAGGGGATGCAGTGACAATAATCAGGATAACCTGAAGTGTTGAAAAGACACGATGATGCAAAACCTTGCCAAAGATGGAAAGCTGAAGAGGGAGCTCCAACAGCACCTGCACCTGGATGGGGACTTTTTAAAGCAAAGCACTGACAGTGCAAGTAGGTGAAAGCAAGATTGCCCCAAATCACAAGATTAAGGTGGGACCCTGCATGATGCAGGTTTGGTGGAGGCCCTGCCAGGGAAGGAGAAGGATGGGATCCGAGGCACAGCTAGCCTCAGACCAAGGGAATCACAGGCTCCAAGAGGGCAGGTCAGGCATGCCATGGAAAGGCTTGCTGTGGTGTGAAGCTGGAGGTGGCTGCATGGGTGGCAAGGCCCACAGAGCTCTGTGATCACTTCCCTCATACAGGTGCAAGTGGGTTGCTATGAGCTCCCAGTGCAGACTGAATTGCCAACTGAGACTGCTGATGGCTACTGCAAGCTCTGACAAGTGGCAGGATGAGGGCACTTGCTGGTTCTCACGGAAAGGGAACACATCAGAGGAGGATGCCCTCTCCCACAAAGAACAATGTTGAACATTCAGGGGCTGGGAGCACCAGGTGACATATACATGTTCCTAACCCACCACCTGTCACTACACCCCCAAGGAAAGAATAGCTGGGATGGGAATGTGCCATTAGCTTTTAAGGAACACAGACAGAATGAGACTTCCTCACTGAGTTCCACAGGTTTTTGGAGGCTTCTGGCTGCTAACACTGTCCCAGGTCACACAGTAGCTTTGGGGGTGGTATGTGTGGTGTGTGTGGAGCAGATTGCTCCAGCAAGCTCAAATGAAAAACAGGACCAGGAAGAAGTGGTCCCCTGGAGAGACACAAGCGCTTGTGAGAATAAATGAAGTGGTCCCCCTAAAAAATCCTCAGAGCATGATGGCTCTACTACCTCTGCCTTACTCCCCCCACAGGATGTTAGCAGTAAAAAGTTGCCAGACACACCTGAAGCAGGGCCAACCACTAGTGAAGCACTCAAGCACGAGCAAGAGGTCCCCTCTGTGCCATGTACCACAGCTACCATCAGTTCTGTTTTCACAACTTCAACTGCTTTGCTCCTGAGGGCAAGGATCAGCTGCAAAAACAGGCACGTTCTTGTACCCCTGCAAGGCAGCAGCAGGCCCCTCCTTTGCAAGTGGGAAAAGGAGGCTGCAGCTTGCTGCCCTGGCTTCAGACAAAAATCAGTGTGGCTGGAATGACCATGGGAGGCTGTGCACTGCCAGCTGATTGTCCCTTCTGCAGCATATACCACCCAACCAGTCAGCAAGGCACGGATTATGGTATTTTCTCAGGCATAAAAGCAGTGGGAAAGAGGTAAGAACAGGGAGGACAGTCCATGGCAGGGCTTAATGGGCAACACCAGGCCAAGGTGACAAAGGATGCTTTCAGCAGCACTGAGGCAAAAGGTTTCTTCCACAGCGGAAGAGAGAAAAATCCAAGGTGCTGCCTTGCTGGGTGTGGGTTTAGGTGGCAAGGGACAAGGGCCAACAGTTGCCCTGGTCCCAGCAGCCTCATGGGGTAAAAAGGAAAGACAGAGTAGTCTTGCCAGATCTTCTTTGTGCACCTGCCTACCCTTGCAGATGGCAAGAGAACAGCTCTTGTAGCACAGGAAGGACCAGGCAAAGTAGCCCCCTGCACCTGAGTGACCTGAGTGTACTGTGGGCTCACGCAAACAGGTTTGTTTACTTCCATCATAAGGCAAGATAGCTGGACACAAGCAGATAGAGCAGGGTACGTGATACAGCACCTTCTGCCCTGGTCAGGACTGAGAGCTCCCTGGCACTGCTGCTCTCAAGAAGCATTTAAGGGCTACTAGGGGAAAACCAGGGCGCATTCAGCTGTGGTAGTGGATGACACAAAGGGGAGGGAAAGAAGAGCACAAATCCACTGAGAGACACAAATTCATGCCCAAACTCCCAGCCATTTAGATTAGTTCAGAAGCAAGACAGCTGCAAGAAAAAAGGAGAGAGAGGTTGTGAGCAAGAGTGAAGAAATGAGACCCTGAAAAAACAACATACTATTCCCGCTCCTCTCTTTCCGTCTCCCAGCGTCGGCGCCTGGGGGCACAGAAACAGAAAGGGACAGGTTACAACCACGGGAGTAGGTGCTGAGTTCTCCTCTTTTGCAGGGAACTATGCATCCAACATGGCTCCCCATCATCCTGAAGAAGAGAAACCTGCCAATGGTCAGGCTAGAGAAGACCTTCCTTCCAGATCCCAGCAACACCTCAAGTCACAGCAATCTGGAATACCCACTGGTTCAGGGGCAGAGTGCTTTGCTGCCAGCTGAAGGGAAGCTGGCTTCACTGGGAAGGTGACCTGGCTCCATACCATGGACATTGCAGGGAGCTCCTGAGTAATGGGGTCAGGTAAGGGAGACTATTAGGACTGTCTGGCTGCCATCTGAGCTCCCCTTCCATGTATCTCCTCCCCACCCAGGCAACAAACACACATGCATCCCCCCTCTTGAAATTTTCATCCTACCCCATGGACGAGCCAAGCAGCATGGGCTCCTCCCTGTAACCACAGTCTCGTTGATCCACAGCTCAATCCAAAGACATGCTGTCTCTCTCCCTGTGCTTACCAGCTCTCCCTCTCCAAAGAGCTGGCACGCCTCTGCCTTTCTGCCTACAGCCACTGCTCACACTCCCTTGCACCCAAGGTGCTCAAGCATTGCCTCCAAGAAAGTCCAGCCCTCTCTCCCCACTGGAGGCCAGAGCTGTGCAGCCCCTGTGGCTTCCTGCCAGCATCTGGATCAAAACTCTTAACCCTGCTGCCCTCTCCCCATTGGGGTCTCCTATGATTATTCCTTTCTCCTTGTTTCCCTTGTACTATCACTGTACAGTTGATTTCCCCAGCCAAACCAGGAAAATACGGGCAGAGGAGCCATAGGGACACAGCTGCTTATCTAATCCTATCCAGGACTGCTTATTTAAACCAGAATTCCTGGATTGGTGCTGGAAGAAAACAACTCTTTCCACTGTTGCGCAGGGAGTGCTCCCTCTGCTGTGGAGCTGCCATCCCCAGCGGGCCCCGGCTTTTGCTGACAGACACTGTAGCCCACAAATGCATTGGGCAGGAAGGATCCACACCCAGACCAATTCATCAGCACTTGGGATGTGAGCTAAGCTCATGTCAGCACAGCAGTACCAGACCTGGAAAAGCAGCATACTATTGTCAAGTGCTCTTAACAAGAACTGCATCCAGCAGAGTCACAAAGACACCTTCAGAGGCTTAACAAAGCCTTTACTGTGGCAGCCCTCACCCTTCCTGTGACCTCCTGCTCCTCTCCTCCCTCCATCTGCTGTTCCTCTGTAAGGGCCCCTGCACATCTCTGTCACTGAAGGGACCATAAGCGATATGGAGCCAGCGTGGACCACTCCGTGTGTTGGGAGAAGGACGCTGTAACAAAAAAGCCAGTAAGTGGGGATTTCTTCCTATTCCTGGAACTCAGGGAATGCAATGGGCACATCTGCCTCTCCTCTCCAGCTGCTCAGGCACATGAAATGGGATTTATCCCTTCTGCCTCACAGCAAAGAAGGGCACTACTCATATCTTATTCCCCTGCCACTCTCCCGTTCTTACCTGTCAGCATCAGTCACCAGGGCCAGCCGTCCATAGTCCCATGCAACTTTACGCAAAATTGAAAAGACAAACAACAGTGCCTGAAAGAGACCAAAAGAGAAGCTGTGAGAAAAACCATTGTCCAACTCTGTCCTTGTCCTCTGCATGCAGAGCTACAGGAACAAGGAGGGTGGGAGGGGACAGAGTCCTCAGTTAACAGCACATTGAGACCACAGGAAAGCACAAGTTCCCCGAGACTGTTAAACCAGACTATCTGGGTAGCTGTGGGAGGCAGAGGTCCAGGATGCAACACACAACAGCTAAGGTAGCCCCACAGGATCAAAAGGCCCTGAGGTTCCTAGAAGTCAAAATTATGGCTGTATCATTTGTGGTCCCACAGCCTCTAAGGAGGAACACGCAAAGCCATTGGGTGGATAAAGCTGCAACATAAGTGGGAGTTTTGGGATGCAGGACTGACCCAACATCAACCCCATCCTTATAGCTGCAACACCCTTCCACGGGGCTCAGTGTGGTGGTATTGGAGCTAAGTCAATAGTGGCTAAGCCCACAGTGTCTAGGAGACATGATCAGGGCCAGAATGTCAGCCAACAGCAAAGTCAGGGATGGCATCTGGGGCCCTCAACCCTAATCATCTGATCAGAGTCCTCATTTCATGGTTGATTAGGGGAGAAGGTGCTGAAGCAACAGGAGGTAGACTTACGAGAAAGCACATAAAGTCAAGGGCTAGGACAGTGGGCACCCCCCCGAAGGGCAGCCCCTGCAGCACAGTGCTGCGGATGCGTGCACTGTAGCAGTAGTCCTTGGTAGTGCTGTTGTTGTTGTTGCATGTCGGAGTTTTGCAGGGGGCCCCTACTGAGCCCAGGGTGGCGATGACGTAGGGAAGCATCTCTACAGCTTCATTGTCTTCCCTGGAGAAAGGAGAGAAAGAGCTGGTTAGACTCCTGCCAGTTTGATGACAATGCAGCCCTGTTGGAGTTACGGGACAACCCTGTCTGCCAGCTCAGGCTTCTCTGTGCTACAGGATTTTCCTGGGACCAGTGTCCAGGGACAAGGTCATCTGAGAAGCCTGCCAAGTTCGGTGTTGCTAGAGGAACCCATATGCTTCAGCAGCTGTGGCTCCACCATGCAGTCCCAGAACTCCCTTCCTTGTTTGTCCACTCTCACACCACTTCGGTGCAGCTGTCTCACAGACAACTTTTCTTCCTGAGAACATGGTGTCTCAGCTCCCCCTCCTCAGCAGGGAAAGCATTTAGGCACAGGAAAAAGTGAAAGGGTGGGGTGATGGGGGCATGAAGTCACGTCTGGATGATAGAAAGAAACTGCTATAGGACAGTTGCTGCATCATGATCCCACAATTTCCTTTGCCTGGCTGCATAAAGCCATTAGCTTTATTAGGCTGAATCATCACCCTCTCTTCACTGCGGGCCTCAGCCTCCAGCTCCCAGGGCACCCATCAGGGGCTAGTCACACCCCCTGCTTGTTTCCTCTCCTTCCTCTGACTTGGATGCCATTTCGATGCGACCACACAGGGTAGAAAGGAGGCCTAGGCTCTACTATTTAGCTGGTCAAATATTTTATTGATTTCAGTGCCTTCCCCAAACTGTTACAAGACACACAGTGGCATGCAGGTCAGCATCACTGCTTGGACATGGGCAGGTCCTCCTCCTGCGCAGAGCAGCACCATAAGAAACACAGAGATGATTATGGTAGCAATGGACAAAGGCAAATTGAATAACACGGAGAAGGACACGCTGACAGCAGAAACACAACCACTTTTCAGAACAGGGGTGAGAAAATCCCATCAGTTGCAGAAGGAACAGCGGTAACAGGAAGATCTATCCAGGCTTTTGATTCCTCTTATTCAGCATCCACAAACCACCCCAAATCCTTCACTACTACCATAAACCACGCAGAAAGGCTGGATAGTACAGTATCACTTCTGGGCAATGCCTGGGGTTTTTCTTCTCCCCAGAAATGCCATCCCTCTGGGCTGGGCAAAAGAGCCATCACTTGCCCAAAGGATGAGAAAGCTGCCAGCACCACTGTCCTTCAAGCTCTGCATTGTTTGGTGACATTAGCAGAGGGGGTGCAGGACTCTTACCTCCAGCTCACGGGTATAATCCTGGCCATCTCCTGCCTGGCTGCAGAGATTTATCAGCATCGCAGCAAACGCTAGCTGGATAATGACCACAAAACGATTCGCTGCGGTGACCTAGAGAGCTCTGCTTCAAAGTGATCCCTCCCAGCTCAGCTCGAACGGGTGCACAGCTGCAATCCAGCTGAAGCACCGATGACAAAGGGCAGCCCAAGAAGCAAAAGCCCAGCTGGGTACAGGCATTGAGAGGGGGTCAGCCAAATTGGAAAAGCCACAAAGCAGCCTGTTAAGACATAATTCACAGGTAAAGAGGTGGAGCAGGGCTGCCTAGAGCAGAACAAGGGAGCAGAAAAGCAGGAGAAAAACAAGCCAAGACAAGAGATCACAGCTGGGAATAAAACGGGAAGACAGGATAATTCACCCTGGCTGAATTAACTAGAGACTTCGAAGCTTTAGGGGAGTGATGGGAAAAAATGATGGGATGAGACTCAAAGGCATATCACACACTTTGGAGCATGAATGGTTACACCCCTCTGTAAATGTAATCTAGATGAACTAAATGAAAAGAGAAGTATCTCTCAATCCTCTTTTTGGGAACCTTGTAAACTTCTAGGTTGGAAATAGTATCTTGCAGCAACGAGTTCCAGATTTTGAGTAAAGAGTACGATCCTACTGTAACACCAGAGCCTTGAGTTTTCCTTGTATAGTGAAAAAAGGCAAAGAAGAGAAGCACTTGCTTTTTCTAGACCTACTAAGCTCACTACTAAGTGCTCTCTCCTTCCCAGGACACAAGATGTCTTCTAGCTCTAACCACTCTCCCTCACATCCCCAACATATCCTCTCTTCTGACCCTATGGAGAGGTTACCAGAACCACATACAACATCCTGGGTAGGGGAATGACCTTGACAGCCAGAACAGCACCCTGATGCTCTCAGCATCTCCCCTTATACTACTCCTCACGTGGCTGAGCACGATTTACTTCTCTGATGGCATCCTTGTGTATTGAGGAAAAGCATCTCTGTCATCAGCCTGCAATCCCACTGCCCTGAGTAGCCAAGGTAAATTAGAAGCCAGCCATGTCCCAGAGCAAATAATTCCTTCCAACACATCTGGCTGCACGCTTCTCATTTTCTCACACCACTTCACTATACATGGTGTCACTTTGGAGTTGCTTCCTCTTGATAAATCTGAATGACTCCAGGGTACTGGCAGATTTTAGGTACCTTGCTGCACATTACCTTTCCTGGGTCATTAGTAGCGAAGGACCTCATCCCTCTGCTCTTGTCACATTAAAATTGCTCGTTCGCTCTTTGGCTTTGTTTGTGGAACTTCAGCCAATTTTTGATCCAGAGCTCTACATCTCCTCCAGTGGACAGTTTTCTTAACAGTCTTCTGTGAGAAATTTCAGAGGTTTTTTGAACATCCAAGCAAGTTACACAAGTTTGCCAGATGCTACCTATTATTTTACCACAGTATTGAAAGACTTGCAACAGATCAGGGAACTATGACTTTCCTTTGCAGACACCAAACTATTTACCTCATACCTGCCTGTTTTACAGCCCCATTTTTCCAGCTGTCTTTCTTTAAAGAAATATGCTCACATTGCCCACAACGCTATCTACACATTATTTAAACAAACCATTACATGTTGAAGACAAATTTTGCAAGCCTATGGGTAATTTAAGACATGTTTCAGAGAGACAGGTCCCAGAGATATATTCTTTCCCTGAAGCCTAGAGGATGGACTGAATATAAACCTTCCTAGCCTCTTCAGTAACCCAGCCAGAACACTCAGCAATGGAAAAGATGTGGCATATGCCCAAGGTTTACACTGCCTTTTCATGAGCTGAGTCAGGACGCGCAGAAGCAGTCCAAACTATCCTTAGGTATGCAAGCTCCCACCCAGCTGGTAAGCACAAGAGGATCCCCATGGAGACAGAGGTGCTTCAGGTGTATGGGAAGCTGGGAAAAGCTCACAGGAATGTTCATAGCACTTGTGCCCTTCTAGTTCTCCCAACTGCAAGAACATCTGGCAGCAGGCTAGAGGTGACCTGCCATTCAGGTATCACTTTAGGTCAGATTCACCAGGGTTCTTCTGGGGTTACAACACCAGTTAGGCAACTAAGCAAAATGCTTTGGTAACCAACTCTGCAGTCTTCATCAATAGTGCCTACCGAGCATCCTTCACCAAAGGTCCTTCCCAGGAGTCTTTCAGCCGAGCAGGAGACTGGCTGGTTTTCCCAGGCACGCTGCAACCCACGGCCCTGGCAATATCTCTTTGCTTGCATTCGGTTTGCACCTTGGTCTCAGATGCTCACTCCAGGGGACTCTCTCCCCCCACCCGCAGCCAGGCAGGGCACGCTCCAATGTGTCCTGTGCTGCAAGGTGCAGGGCTGGCCCTGGAGGCAGCTGATGTTGGGTACAGTGTTTTTAGGCAAAGCACAGGCAGGGAGGAAAGGTGGTGCTTGCAGCAGGCACAGTCTTATGGTACAGCAGCACAGTTCCCAATTATGAAAGGAAATCCCTTCCAGCAGTTTGAGAGAGATAACAGGATTTTTCTAGCAACAGCTGCTCCCCCCACCTCAAATAAACACTGAAGGCAGAGGTAGTTTTGCAAAGCTTTCTGTTCCGATCCCAGTGTCTCCCTCTAGGGAAGGACCCGGCATGTTTCCTTAAGCCTTATGCTGCCAGCACAGTTAAAGGACCATCTTTGACCACACAAACTGTGCTGCACCAGAACATGGTTAAAGACCATAGTTAAACCTGGTCCCTCCTTTGCCTTGAAGGCTGTAGGTCAGGGCAAGCTTGGCTCAGCCTGGGCTGAGATGCTAACATCAGCATGAGCTCCTGAGCATCAAGAGGCAAGGTGCAGGGAGCTGGTGGGAAGCTGCTGTGAGGCTGGAGTGGTGGGAACCAGCTCAAGGTATCCAAGCCCTTTCCTGACAATAAGCATGGCTTGTCACCACAAAATATAGTGGGGCCAAAGACACAGTAAGAGCAGGACATCAAACCAGGTTCCACGCAAGCCCCAGAAGCTTCCCCTCCTGCACTCTGGATAATTAATGCTGACTTCCTCAAAACAGCAAAGACAGACTTGCCAAAAGGCATTTTCAGCTCTTATTCTGCACTATTGGACCCCATCCCCTTCTCTATTAACAGCAGGAAGAAGGGAGAGAGGAAGCTTCTCCCATCCACAGAGAAGCCTGTTCCCTGCCCTGCAGCATAGCCCCTACATCCCCAGCAGGACCAGCATGTCCACACTGTCCCATGTTTCCACCAACACGTGTCAAGAGCAGAGGCATACAGCTTCCTACCTGAAGCCCCTAAAGCACATCCTACCTGGTGCTGCAGCCCCAGCTTCTGCCTGTTAAGCCCTGTGCAAACACAGCCCTGGGAACTGCTGCTCATGAGAGCTTGGTGGCCTCAGCAGGGCAACTGCAGGGCAGGGCAGGGCAGGACTTCTCCTCCTCCTTGTCTTTGTCCCTGGCCTGCAGGTCAGCACCCAAATGAGCACCCAAATAGCAGCCAGGCAAGACTCCATGCTCCCATCCATCCATTGCAAAGAGAAAGAAGGAAGAAGGCAGAATGAGGCTGGGAAGGCCAAGATTACATGCCTTAGTCCTTCACTGCTATGACTCTGGCTGCAAAGTGTGCATCAGGATGCTTATGGAGTCATCCCACAGTTTGGGCAGGGGGTGACACGCAGCAGAGGTCTGAGGGGCTCTTGCAGGCAGGGGATCGGGAGGTGCCTGCTGAGGAGGCGGTCTGTCCCACACCGAACTCTGCTGCAGCACTGTAAGGCCAGGGCAGACCACAGAAACAGCACTGCAGGTCTTCCCAAACAGAGAATTTCCCATTCTCACCAGCTCAGCCTGAAGTCTCTGCCCCTCACACTTGGCACTCATGTCCTCTGCCAAACCCCTGGCACCAGGGGGAAAGAAGAAAGAGGAAGCACTGTGCTGGGACTCAGGCAGGAGTGACGCGGGAGCTGGACAGCCGGCTAACCAGCAGACAGATGCACTGACACAGGCAAGTGTCTGTGTTCTTCCAGCCACACCACTGATGCCAGCCAGACGCGAGGTGACCTGAGAAACACCTGCAGAAAAATATAAATCAATAAAGCGGATGCTTGAGCTCACAGACAGAACGATGTAAGCACACAAAGCTACGTTCATTCGTTTTCTCACCAGTAAATGTTAATAACTCCATCTGTAATTAGAACAGCAAGACTGTGGTCTGGTAGAGACACATTTGTTTATGGAAATGTGACAGTCTCACAGCAGGCTGGAGGTGCAGGGACAGGCAACCGGAAACCAGCAGGTCCAGGGCTAGAATACCGGATCTCCAGATTAAAAACAAAGCAACCCATATAAACCTTGTCAAACCTCTGGGGCATGGCATTCAGGGAGGTGAGGTGTGCTTTGGTTCTCATTTTGGTTCTCAGACCCAGAGGGTGCTGTGGACATGGTCTGTACCTTTCAGACCTGCTCCTCTGGGGTCCCCTTGGTCTCCCAAGTATCACAGGTAACCCATGCTGTGACCCCAGGGACCTGAGCCCAGAGGATGTGCCACCCTGAGCCTCTGCCTGCCAGGGCAGTACAGACCTGCCTGCACTGGGCACTTGGGGACCCTCATGCAGCAACCAGCACCCAAGGCTGAGGGAGCCTTCTCACCCCCTCAAACAGCCACCTAGGTTACCTGCACCTCAATGGCAAAGTCCAGCAGAGCTCTGAGCAAACTGCTTGCAGCCACAAGCAGACCACAGGAAGAACAGTCTGACTCTGGTAAGCAAGCAGGGAATAGCCTCAGGACAGACGAGGAGAAAGGGGCTTACAAGTTAGCTCAAAGCCTTTCCCAGAGTACAACAGTTAAGAAATAGGGAAAATATCACTCTTGCTGCAGACACAGCGGTGGGGAAGCTGTCCTGCACTATGCCTCAGACCTGGCACAGAGCATTTAGGCAGCTGAGGGTTGGAGAAGTGCTGACGTGCTGGGTGCAGTGAGGAGGAACATGATCTGCAAGGCCAAGGGAAGAAGCAAATGTGCTACTGATGCATTTCCAACAAGCCTGGGCAAAGCACTGACAAGCATACAACAGGGATCCACCCTGTATCAGAAGAAAGGAGGAGGGCCTGCCAAAGCCCTACATCTCTTTGTCTCCTTTCCATCTCCTCCAGTCAATACAAAGCTCCCTGCACACTTCACCTCTATGAATTAGCCAGCTAGACACCAGGCCTACAAAGCTTTGATCTGGCAGGCTTGGCTTCATCGAAGCAAAAACTAAGTACACCCTTGCCTTGAGTCCAAGGTCCTCCCAACTGGCTTTGCACCAGGCCTCAAATATCTACCACCAAAGAGCATCACACCTTTCTTCAGTGCATATCACCTCCCAGTCCTGGTGTTGGCAGGTACCGTCACTGTCACAGCCAGGCCCAACCCCACACTGCTCAGAGCAGCTTGCACACTGCTGACTGTGTGTATCCCAATGCTCAGGACCCCCTGGTCCTGCTCCCAGCACAACTGTAGGCACTGCGAACCACACAAGTAACCCTGAGCTGGGATGGTGCCTGGCAGGGCTGGTAGTACACTGTAACACTGAGGAGCATTTGGATCCATGTGAAACCTAGGTTTGAGTTTCATGAAGGTCAGGAACCTGTCCATTTCACAACTCAGTTACTTTCAAAATCACCCAGGATAGTCACAGAAGCCTTGCCTTTGAACATCAGCAAAACACTTCATGCTGCCTTCACCCACTGGAAACTCTTATCTTGCCCAGTGATACGGATTTAGCTCCAAACAGCTAGGTCTTTTTTATGACTCTTCTTTACAGGAACTCCCTCTGATCTGATGGTAGTGCTTTTGAGTCATATGGTGCCCTGAACACAACGTACCATGCCAAGAAGGGCTGTACCACAGCTTGAAACCCAGTATGCTGTGGTTTAGGCTCTTCACATCAGAGCTGGCTAATCTTTCCTCAGCCTAAGGGCAATTTGGTCTCTCTGGCTCTGCGTTTTGCTCCCACGTTGCACATCCCACACTGCTGTCTTCCTGCCTCAATTTCCACATCCCTTTGGACTGGGTGCTCCTGGACAAGGGGTGTCTGTTCCTGCCCGGCCATCAGGGAAGGGCTGATGATGGCCCCTTCCCCTCCAAAGAGGTTTGGTCAAACAGTGACACCCACACAACACCATGATGCAGTTCTGCTTCCAAGGCAGCTCGGCTGCCTCCACTTGGGTACAAGGAACAACACAGCCATGGCACCTGGTATTTCTGCACCATGAAGGAGAGGTCTGCAGTCCCATCTTGTTTGCCTGCTGACAAACACTATGGAGTCTCAGTGCCACATGGACACCCTCAGTGGTGTCTCACTGGGACCTGTCCATGCATCCCACCCTTGCTGCCAGTCCATGGCAAGGGCCCATCTCATCCTCTGCCATCAAGAGAAAGCCCAATCTATCAAACAGTTCTCCTCCACATCAACCAGCTCTCAGTTTACGTGGCACAATCACAGTCACCCTGATTTACAGTAAATTTTGAGTGTTTCATTAGTCACCAAATCAAACACTTAAGTTCCAAATATATCTACCTGTCACTTTCCCTTCAAGCTCCTGGGCTATAAATCTCAGAAAGGTATCAAGTTTGTCTGCCAGCTTGTACTTTATAAAGGAATATCGCTTACTGTTTGGCTTCCCTTGCTTCCTGTAGGCATACGCTGAGAGTGATTCAGTAAACACAAACTATTTGAGTGGCAAGACTGACGAGGTGCTGGACCTCCCGCTGTTTATTCTGCACAACAGTGGCCATATGGCAACCAAGTCATATGGTTGGGAGTAAGTCCCAGATAACAGAGCTTCCTCACCTATCACCCAACACCCCAGCAGTAGCAACTTCACCAATTCCCAGTAGACTTTTAGCAAAGACAAGGACAGAGGCTTCACAACCTCACAATACCAGTAGTTTTCAGCTTCTAGTTTATGGATTCCAGTAGCACAATGGCTGTTCTTCACGGGTTGCCTTCTTGATTATCTCCTGCATGTCTATTATCATCATTTATACTACCTGCATATGGCCTGCACTTTCCTTACAACTCATCTGTGGGCCTACCCCAGGCTAGCTCTCCCATGCTTCATTTTTTAAGTGAGAGTGACTATTCATACAGGATCTTTACTGCACAAATACCACTTTGGTTTTCAAGCACTGTTAAGGAGAGCTGTTCAGGTGCATGACATCTGGCTTGGCATAAACACAAACCAATCTCCCTGGTGATTTCATATTTACTCTGAACTTTTCCACATCTTCCCCATTTCTCAAGTGACTAAATGCCATCTTGTCCCTTTTGCACAGGGATATGTTTTTAGCAGGAGCTCTACACCTCTTGCAGCTCTTATTCCTTTTTCCTTTGTTTATCAGTAACCTCACCTCATCTTAAAGCTTCTGATCTTAATCCCCTTGTATAGGGGGGGTACCACATACTTATCTTTCCTCAGGCCTCGTATCTGTTTCCTGCCAGTTACAGTCTGGGTATTCTCATCTACACCCAGCTTTTCCTCTTGAGCGAAACATGTGTGTCTCTCATAAAACCAGGTTTTTATCTAGTCTCTCAAGGTCACATTGACTGTTTCCTCCTCCTCACTTCTGCATGACAGAAGTCTGTACCTCCTTGCAGCACAGTATTTAAAGACAGAAGAATTTTGTTCACTGGGCACAACTACAATCACTTGCCTATGAAATATGATCAGCACTTCCCACCAAGGAAACTCCTTGGTGATGCAAGTCACCAAGTAGTGGCAAGCAGCATCTCTCTGAGGAGACCAAGCCACCTCTCAAGGCTTCACAGCTGGTTCCTCACCAGAGGCTGGCAGAACACCCTACTGCATAGGCCCAGAGAGCATCCCTATTCCTTACTCTGCAGCGTGAAAGCTGCTTGAGCAGCTAGTAGTTATTAGGGGTAAGCTTCTCTCTTGCCCACTCCTCCTGGCCTAAGCACTGACACCACCAAACTCAGCATGCATAGGATTGAGGCATTACCTCTCCTGGATGGTACTTCAGAAGAGCTTCATGCCCCTTTTCTACTGGGTTTGCATGGCCAAGCTTCGGTAGGAAGTGGGGTGGGGGGGCAGGGAAGGGCTGCTACAGGAATGACTTCTGTAAGAAGCTGCCAGAAGCTTCCTCCATGTCCAGCAGAGTCAATCCCTGGCAGCTCCAAAGCTGGTCAAAGCTGGGTCAATTAGAAACAGTAGTAACTCCTCTGCAGTAACATATGTAAGAAGAAAAGAAGTTACTGCGCAGTTGTAATTGCAGCCAGAGAAGAGCGGGGTGAGAACATGTGAGATGAACAAGTATGCAGACACCAAGGCCAGTGGAGAAGGAGGGACAGGAGATGCTCCAGGCACCAGAGCTGGGATTCCTCTGTAGCCCGTGGTGAAGACCATGGTGAAGCAACTGTGCCCCTGCAGTCCATGGAGGACCATGGGGATGCAGAGATCCCCTTCTAGTCCGTGGAGGTGACCCATGCTGGAGCAGGCAAATGCCTGAGAGGAGGCTGTGAACCTGTGGGAGGCCCGTGGAGAGAGAGGAACCATGCTGGAGCAGCCTGTCCTTGAAGGACTGCACCCTGTGGAAGAGCGACCCATGCTGCAGCAGTTTGAGGGGTGCTGCTGCCCGTGGGATGGACTCACATTGCAGCAGTTTACAAAGTGCTGTCTCCTGTGGGAGGGACCCCACAGTGGAACAGGGGAATGACTCCTCTCTCTAAGCACAGGAGAAACAACAGGTGATGAACTGACCATAAACTCCCATTCCCTGTCTCCCTGCACTACTGGGATAGGAGGTAGAGCGGGGGGAAGGTGTTTTTAAGGTTTTAATTTACTTCTCATTATCCTGCTCTGATTTTGTTAGTGAGAAAATCAAACAATCTCTCTAATTTGAGCCTGTTTTGCCTGTGATGGTGTTTGATGAGTGCTCTCTCCCGGTCCTTAACTCAGGAACCCCTCATTATATTCTCTCTCCCCTGTCCAGCAGTGAAAGGAAGTGAGAGAGCGGCTTTGGTGGGTGCCTGGCATCCAGCTAGCATCAACCCACTACACCCTTCTTGAGCAATTGCTCCATAGGGACATGTGAAAACTGAAACCACACATCAGTTCAAGAACAGTGGCAAATGGGTCCATGTGCTTAGAGCAGCATCCCTGGAGATGGTGCTTAGTGGCATATGGAAAAACCGTCCTTCACATACTGGTGAAGAAGCCTGGCACTAGCAGGGGAGGGCCCACCAGCCTGGCTCTCTCATCCAGCAGCAAACACCCAGAATGCAAACCAGGAAGCCTAGAGGGAACCCCCTTCCCTCGTGGGTACTGAGGGACAAGCTGCCAGGGTACTGCATGAGCTCCTGCAGGAGCAGCCTCAGTGTTGGTCCTAAAACAGGAACATCTACTTCAAATCCTGGCACCCGTACCCTTCCTGTAATAGATAAAGGCTGATTCTTTTCCAAGGTCCTTAAGCAGACTGCAGCTTCAAGTGTTTACAATTTGCTGGCTGGGGATGTTCTCACCTTTTCCCACCTTCCTTGAAGCATTCCTAAGGTAGTGCTTGCCTTGCAGAGCTGGTCTACAAAGGACCCACAGCACAGCCAAACACCAAAGGTCAAGGTAATCACAGCCCTGCGGCAAGCAAAATTGAGCTCCCTTTACGACTTCATGCTGAGTTGTAAAGAGATTTGGCAGCAACAGCAGAAGGAGGAAAGTCTTCAATTGTTCCTCAACAACAGCAGATATCAGCAAAAGGATCTCACAGCAAGAGATCTGGATGTGGCCAGCAAGCCAGGACAGTTCAACAAGACCATCTAGGAATTCGCTTTCTGCATCTGTTGGGGAAATCTCAATAGAGTTCCAGCAACAGCAGCACAGCCCAACCCACAGCACCAGGGCACTACACACAGGGTTGGCATGGCACCCAGCACAACCAAGAGTACAACCCAGTCGGACAACCTTGGCCATAAACATGTCCAAACTAGGACAACTGTGCCATGGGAAAAACCTTGAGGCCCTACAGCACACGGTTCCCTTTATGCACTCTGTCCCAGCAGCTACTGAACTCCAGTAAGAGAGACAGATGTTATGAGAGACCAATTTTTAGCTCCTGCTGGGCCCTGAATAAATAACAAAGGTCACAGCAGAGGTAGATGGACATTAAACAGAGCATTGAGACTGTCCTTGCTCTGAAGCCCAAGAGATCTGTTGGACCTCACTTAGCACATCAGGACCCAGAGATGTCCCAATTCGTCTTCTACATGATATTTGCTCTGATGCTGCCAGAGAGATCTAATCTGGAGACAGGTGCCCAATAACCTTTACTTGATGGAAAAATGAGGGTTGAACACCTACCTCTTCTTGAGTTTTCAGGGCAGCTCTGCCTCCTTTTGACTGCTGGGGCTGGGGTCTGCAGGCAGGAGTCACTGGCATGCACCAGGCTGGGGAGGCTGGGCTCTCAGCCAGCCACTAGCACTTGAGAGATGCTGATTGGGCTCTTCTTTTCAATGGTTTTGCTCCACCCCATTGGGCTTGGCAAGAGGAGCTGGGTCTGGCTTGGGAACACAGGGAACAAAGCGCCAGTTGGGCGCTGGGCACTGAGATCCAGCAGAAAACCAAGGAACACTGAAGTGGTACTTCAAGGTAAGCAGCCTGGCTCCCAGACCCACTGATAAAGGTGTGCGAGATAAAGGGGCCGCTTGGGCTTGGAGGAGGGCACTGAATTTTTGGTAAGACGCAGCAGTGTGAGCCTCATGTCATCCAGGCTCTATCTCAATGTTAGGGCAAACAAAGAAAAAGTACTTTAACTGGATGAAGCTGCTCTGACTCACTGTTTATCCATGGAGCACAGCTCCACACAAGCAAATAAAGCCTATGAGAGTCTATCTAAGACTGCAGTTTAGTAACTTGGGTTCCTCTTGCCCGCAGCCCCAGCTCAAGCCAGGGTGCTCATGTCTACTAAAACCACCAAAATTCTAACCTGATATCAAGGAAATGGCATGGAGGTCACCTCAAAAAACAACATGGAGCACACCAAACACCGCACTAAGGGCTGCTGGAGGTGAAGGCAGGAATGGCCCTCCAGCCCAGACAGACCAGCATTACAGAGAAGAACTAAGACCAGACACCTGAGAGCCCCCTCAGGCATGCCAGCCAGGTGGCCACAGCATTTCCTGGGCTCTGCTGCTCCAGGCTGTGACATTGAAAGGAAAACAGATTGTGGGTGTGTTCCATGGGCTTGAGTTTGGAGAACACCCCGGAGCAGCTAAGCATCGTAGCCTGGAGCTGCTGTAAGGCAGCTTGCATACCTGGAGGCTGCTTTCCATGGAAAGCACTGCCTCAAAAAGAGTGCAAATCAGTGGTGAACAGCCTGATGGGAGCTGTAGCAGTAGCCCTGAGAGAGACATGCTCAGAAGAGCTGTGCTATTCCCATCCCAACATGTCTGCTGCCCTGCTAAACCCTTCCACCTCAATCCCTATTCTGGCCATATTTCCTGAAACCACCTTTCCCTCCTAAAGCCTTTCAATCTCTGTGCTTCCACAGGTGACTTCTAATGTCAAAAGAAAACAGTGTGATGGGTCCAGGTGCCCCAAACCTGAGGTGACACTCATCTCTGACCTCATGTCTCCATCCTTGTGTGAAGTCTTGGAAGTTTGATGGTCACCCTGTACAACCCTAACTCTCTGCCGGACACAGTTACCAGCACACAGCACAACACTGGAAGGATGCACTAAAGCACGCCATAGGGTTTCTACCAAGAAATCACATTCCTGGCTGTTCACCTTCTACGGAAGGAGCATCTGGCTAGCTGGACTGATGTGAAGTGCAGCACCACAGAGGGAGGGCAGGAGGGGCCATCACCCAAATAAAAAGGAGCCAGTGTACTGCAAAGAATCAAGGCACCTAGAGACAAAAACCCTGTACTTTGCTGGTTCACAGGGGTGAACATGCTGCTCCATACCTCATTTCTGAATGGGTACAACACACTACCATGTATTGCATGAAAAGAAACCATCCAAAGCAGTGGCAGAGGCATTTTCTTTATAGGCATGAAGTTTGCCTGGCCTTCCCAAACATGAGGGGAGCAGAAGAAAAAAAAATGCAATTAGTAGACTATGGCATTCTGAGATAAATTACTAATTAATAACCCAGATGAGATTACCGCTTAGTATTTCTCCTAATGCAAATCTTTGGCAACTGTACAGGATAACGCTTGTTAAGATATTTCTTCAAGGATCTTCATGCAAAAGAAATGACCCCTGCTCAGAAAAGCTCCCAAGTACACACTTATCTTGAAACACTTTTACTGAAGTCATCATAAGTACATGGCTAAATTAAAGTGTTTACCCAAAAAGGGACAGACTTGAGTACTGTGCTTTGCTTCAAGCACCAGATGTTTTCCAAGACCATTCTTTGGACTCTGGCTATGTGCAGCAGTTACCAACCTAGCCCCAGCTGGGTGCCTCAGGGTAGGGGCAGCTAAGATCAAGAAGCTTAATTAGAATTTTTCTTTAATGATGAGAAATAGGTTCCTGCAGTACACGTCGTAGCAACCGGTTAAATAAATGATCCTAGACCAGAAAGCTCTCTTCCTGGGGAAATGGTTTTGGCAGGCTTGAAAGGCATGCCATTTCTCCCAATTCTGCTACCGAATTTCATTACTTCTGCTTCTCACTGCTCCTTCAAAAATACTGCTCTCCCTTCTCAGCAAGGGGATTGAGAATCCTTTGCTGACAGAAGACATCCCTTACCTGCCCCTACTTTCCTCAAGCTAAAGTCTGTACACCTGTCATTTTTCCAAGCACACCTTTCCAGTGTGACTGTTTCCACAGCTGATGTCTCTCTGTGTGGTCAGCATCTTTCTAAATGTATTGTGCCCGAACACCTCAAGCATAGATATAGCTAGAGCCAGAGGGAGAGTGGTACTGCAGCCTCCTTGCTCTGCAGCACAACTTCTTTGCGTTCTTAGCCTGAGAGGCCAAAGGGTTCTCTTTCAGTCACATCGTGGCCAAATATATATATATATCCCAGTACTCTGTCATCCTGCCTTGTCCTCTCACTTACCATTTCCTTCCGGCACAGCTGCCTCCCATGATGCCCAAACTGTCCACAGAGGGAGGGGAAAGTAAGGTTTGTTTTGCTTGTTTTTTTTTTTTAATTTTTAAATAAATACAGTATTTTGATAAGTGTCAGCTATTACAAGGTGAACTTCAGTTTTCCCATTTATATCAACAAACATTAAAACATCCTAGTTGTGCCATTTTTACATAGTGGGAAACACCTGAACCTTGTTACCAGACTTGCTATGGATCATCAGCATCAGGGCTTGCCTGGCTCTTGGCAAACACAAACACACAATCAACACAACCTTTGTTACCACCACTGATGTTACAGGGTATTTTGAAAAGGTCTCCTGCACTAAGGCACTCAAGGTCCCTCAGAGTAATCCCAAGCAGCTGTATGATCTAGAATCTCCTGCACTGTTACTGGGGCAGGCAACCTACAGATACCAAGGGCAGAGACAAACTCCATTAATGCATGATGGTGGAGAGGCTTCCTGACATTTGTTTTTCAGATTATGGCACGGAAAGACATGTGCTGCACACTACAGATGAGGCAGGAGCCTCTTACAGTACATTTTGCTTTTTATCAATGGATAAAGTGTAGCCACACTGCCTCATTTCACATGCCAGTCAGGCTGTTCTGCGATGCCTCTTGCCTGGCTCTTCCAACACACCCCAATCAGCTCTGAGGAGCAAGCCCAGGAAAGCCCTAGGCAGCATTAGGTTTACATGGCTTAAAACACAACCTGGACAATGCAGAGTAAGGCCAGACAACACTGCTTATTTGAGCAGCAGACCGAGCAAAGCCTCCTCCTCCCAAACTGGAGAGCTTTCAGATTCAGTTTGCATTTTGCAATGCACCACCACCACCCTCCCTAGAGCTCCCAGGGAAGCCTGCTGCTCCTTCCCCCAGTCACCCTCACATTTAATACGGGGGAAGGCTGCAAAGTCAGCTGTCCCCTGTCTAAGATCATCCAGGCATGTCAATTTACCGCTCTTCCTTGAATCACAGCCTCCTGCTGGGGGTAGATCACATCTCCTCCCTACACTGCTGGGGCTGGGAACATACATCCCAGGCCAGCCTCCAGCGAGGACAGTGCCCAGCTGCCCCCAGAGCAAAGCCGACAGCCACACTTAGTCCTCCAGGGCCTGAAACGGGAAAGCACAGGGATGCAGGAGAGCAGCAACTCCTCCAGCCTCCTGTCCTGGGTGGCTAGCCCCACTCCTGCTGCTGCCCTGCCCACCTGTTTATGCCCAAGACTTGCTACAGTAATCCTGCCACAGCTCTCTAAGCGAGGAGGCTGGAATTTCACAACTGGCACCCTGCCCTCTGCTTATGCCACTCGAGTGGCATCCTAGTCAAAGTCTTCAAGAATCCCCACATACAGAAATCGGGTCTCCACTGAGGCTGTGGTGCCAGCCATCAGGCATGGCTGCCAGGGACTGACTGCCAGCTCTGGTGGAAAGTACATGTGTTCTCAGACTCAACACTGGGAGCTCTGGGATCAACTCTGCCACATGCATCTCTGCCGGGCTCCACCTCATGCACTCACACTGGGCGTGTGTGTGTGACTCATTTACTGCAGCTCATCAGAAATCCACAGCCCCAGCAGTGTTTTAGGGTCAACACTTGCTCTCCAAGTGGTACAGGCACAGGGATGTGTATGTGTGACTCCTCAGCAATCAAAGAGAGATCCCTTGCTTGGTGCCTTCTACCCAGCAACCCAGTGGGCACTGCAAAGCATCCCAGGGCAGTTACCTGCTCATCTTAGAGAGTCACACAGATGCTGGCTATACACCTTCTCCTGAGTCAGGGACCTTCTCAACAGGAGGAAGCTGACAGCTACCAAGCTCCAAGTTTTATTCCACTGCTGCCAGTCAGCAGTACTTTAGTCCCTACAAAAAACACCTGCAGACCCTCAGGGCTAAATGTAGCCCAACACAGCCACTTGCATCTCACTCCTTCCTCCTGAATCCTACCTGCTTTCAAGTCTCCTCTCTAATACCAACCTACGCATCACAGATTCACAGAATCATTAATGTTAGGAAAGACCTCTAGGATCATTAAGTCCAACTGTTAACCCAGCACTGCTGCGTTCAACATTAAACCAGGTACCCAGGTGCCACATCCACATGTTTTTTGAATACTTCCAGGGATGGGGATCCCACCATATCTCTGGACATCTTGTTCCAATGCCTGACCACTCTTTCAGTGAAGAAATTCTTCCTAATATCTAACCTAAACTTCCTCTGATGCAACTTAAAGACATGTCCCTAAGTCCTATCACTTGTTACTTGAGAGAAGATACTGACCCCCATCCGGCTACAACCTCCTTCCAGGTAGGTTCACGTGTCCTCCTCTTAGCCTCCTTTTCTCCAAGCTAAACACCCCCAGCTCCCTCAGCCACTCTTCATTAGATTTGTGCTCTGGATCCTTCACCAGTTCCATTGCCCTTCTCTGGACATGCTCCAGCAGCTCAACATCGTTGTAGTGAGAAGCCCAGCAGGTCTGGTTCGGGTGGGAGGCTCTGGATAGCTTCTCAGGACCAGGTAAACAAAGCTGGAGCTCAGGAAGCATCCCCTCAGCCATACCCACAGCTGCCCCTTGATAAGGGGTCACCAATGCCCCTGCAAGCCTGAGCTGAACTCACAGCTTCCAGGCCCAGGTCCCACTAAGCCTGTACTCAGCACAGAAAACTCCTCCCAATATAGCATCAGTTGCCTATTTATAACATGATGTTTACTAACACCAAACACATTCCTGTTGGAAGTGGAGGACGAGATGAGTCAAGGGAGCATGAGCAAGGGAACTTTATTCTGTCATGGGAAGATGAGGGGATCGTGGGAGGGTTACTTAGGGATGGGTGCTGCAGCATTGGCTGATCACCTGCAGCTCCCTCACCAAAGCAAGGAGACTCAAGACTTATTTTTTCACATCAGACCCTTAAGCTCTGGGAACACTTTCCCGTGAAAGTGTGAGATCAGATCCAGCACAAAGGAGTGTGCCAGCATCCCCTTGCAGCCTGCTCCAGGCTTGGGAAGCACCAAGCGCCAGCAGGTGTTGAAGCACCAATTTAACATGAAGTCTCTGAAAACCTCCTGACAGTTCCTGGGACCCTCTGTCAGTAGCTCCATAAAGCACTGCTGGTTGCTACAGTGCTTTGACAGGGCCTCTTCAGGCAGTGCCCATCTCCAGGGGAACCATGACCCTTCCAGCCAGTGGTCCTCCAGCAGGTGGGGGGGAAGCAGCCCCCACTGCTCAACCTTGCCCAGTCTCTGCTCTGGATGGTCACTCTGTTACTCCATTTGCTCAGTGCCCCTGGAAAGATTTGCAAAGACATCTGACTGCTGAGGCACTAGTGACATCAGCCTTCAGCTGTGGGAAGAGGTGAGCACTACAAAGTTTGCTATGGGTCTCAAAGTGGGGTAGAGGAAGGAAAGGGATTACAACCCCAACTCCCTAAGGCACCATCTCACACTTGGAATACTGTCCAAGAATACTCTCCTGAGCAACAGAAGGCAAGAAATGAGTGCTTCCGAGGGCTCCTTGAATTTTACAGACTTTCTCTGGTGTCAAGCTATATCCCATCCTGGGTGGCTGCAAACAGACCCCATGTGATGTTATTGAACTGCACACCCATATGGTGGCAGATCAGATTCTTGAAGCCCCTCCAGGCAAAACAATCGGTTCCAGTCCCTGGTTCTTTCTAGAGCCACCACTGCATTTTCCATTTCCCCCCCCCAGCTGCATCCAGCCATCTCCCGATGCCAGGCTAATTTTCAGAGCCTCCCATTTTCCTCTCCATCTTTGAGAAAGTTATTGCTTTCCTGCCCTCAAACAGCCAACACCTCTTCCACCCTACCAAACTCATAATGGACCTCCTGGCTCCCTTCCCCAGATTTTTCTCCTATGCCATGGCACTTACCAGCCCCAAATGGGCTGACTAGAGTGCATATTTACATTAAGGGGCTGGATCAATTTCTGAATTTTTAACCTTTCCTAACAGGCAAGGGAGGGTTGGTGCCAGGGGCTTTACCAGAAAGCCTCAGCTGACTTCTGGTGCACGTTCAGCCAAGGCTTGGAGTCCAGAGGCATGACGGAGCATAGGACATTGTCACACACAGGGTCCAGGAACTGCTGGACAACTGCATAACAAGTTTTGGCTATAAGCCATCCACTCAGCTTACCCTTGTGTACCATCCCTTCAGCATGGCTCAACAGGGGTACAGGCTTCTGCACTCCATGCACTGCCAGAGGTGAAGGCAAGAGCAACTCTGCCCATGCCTAGGATGATCCTTTGCTCCCTTCATCCTCCTGGGTTCACCCCAGTACCCGCTGCTGGGTCCCCACTCTCTGCCAGCTTCCCACATGTCCATGTGGCAGCTCTCGGCCATCTCCACCCCTGCCCACCCACTCCTCCCAGCACTGATTCACCAGCCCCCAGCACTGACTCACTGCCCGCTGCTCCCGACCACACATCCAGCCTGCCTCTGGCATCCCCACCACACCGAGACACAGGGTAGGGTGTCAACACTCTGCTTTAGAGAGTAGCAGTGAAGCAGCGTGGATCCCCAGGAGAACCTGGCTGTGCTCTGCATCCCACCCTGAACAGCTGCATGACTGCAGGAAAGCTGCTGATATGCCCCATGCCTCTATTCATCAGAATCACATACAACTCCTCCCAAGGAGATAACACAGCTGATTTCCAGGCACTGGAAAGACAATTCACTTTCCAGATGATACATACTAGCAGCACACAAGTATTTGTTGCTGCCTGCACTCTCACCTACAGTCAGTTGAAATCCCTGTTGAGTTTCTAGGAGTGAAGGGTATGTCTTGCAGTGATGGACCTCTGCTCCCATTGTTAAGGTCCCGGAAAAAAACAGGAGGCTGTCACTGCCCTGCTGTCCCTTCTTCTGCTGTGGCTTATGAATTTACCCCTCTCCTGGATGAGCAACACCTGTCTTGTAACTAGCCACAGGATTAAAACCACAAATGGTCTTGGATGGTTTCCCAGCTGCTTGACAGAGTAACTGCAAGAGCAAAAGCTTCATGCTGCCCCTGCCAGCTTGGTCAGTTCCAAGCAGCCAGGGAGATGCCCAGGTGGGCAGCAGCACACCTTACAAAGTTCTGCCACCGCTAGTTTAATTTTCCATCCAAGGTCAGTGCTTAGGCTCTCCAGGACCAGATATGCTCCCTGCCCTCCAGGGAGGATGCAGTGGCACCAAGCTGCAAGTTTAACACAAAAAATGAGAAAGAAGGAATAAAACATTCTCCATCCACCTCTAGTCCGAGTCATGGGACCCCATGCCAACCCCAGCACAGCCTCTCCTGTCTGCAGGCAGCATCCACCTTTGGGTGGAGCGAGGCTGCTCTGCTCAGTGCCCCCAGCTGCCGCTCCCCATCCAGGGGCTCTTCATTCTACACCTCATGCAGCTATTAAGTGTCTCCTCCTGCTATCTGCCACCTGTCTCCATTGTCACATTTTCTCCTTTCCTTCTTTCCTACCTGGAGAGGTAGGGTTCAAGATCATGTCAGGGCAAGGCCAGTCCCCAGCCCTGTGGGGGATGTCAACAGGGAGAGAGCACATATGCCTGGCCATTTTTCTTTTCCCCTGGCATTTACAGTCACCAGATTAGGAGAGTGGAAACCACATCTTGACTATTCCCTCTGGTATTTGCTTTGGTACCACAATACAGGAAAGAACAGGAGGTTCCTCTCCCAGCACTGCAGGCAGCAACATGTACCAGCAGGTCTTCCTCCTGGACCTTTTTTTGCCTCCTCACTTACCAAGCGACAGGACAGCTGATCATGTCCCACCATCCCCAACACACAAACTTTAGGAAGTACGGGCAGATTAAACAAAATACCAAAACAACCCAAGAAACAAAAATCCCAACACCAAACCACCGCTCTCCAGCCACATTTGAGTCTCAAACCCTCCTTGATCCTGAAACCTGGCACAAGACTCCTGCAGGCAAAAAGGGTATGAAAATGTACACCTGTCTAAGTGGGAAGGCAGAGCAGGAATAACAAGGCAGCCAAGCCCTGGCGCTGGGGTAGGAGGAGAGGGTGTTGCCCCAGAGCTCTTGGAGTCTCCAGAGCCAGCTCAGAAAGGAGGAGTTGGTAGAAAGGGCAGGTTTTGCAACCAGAAATGTTTGCTACAAGTCAAAGGATGCTCTGAAATGCTGGAGTGGGCTGCGAGGCATTTAGAGGATGATCAGGATGACTGACAGGATAGAAACAAACAGAGGGAAGGGAGGAGAACAGAGGGAAGAGCAGGTGGGCATCTTTGCCCCAGGCCAGACAGGCTCATCATCCTGCAGTAGCTCTTCAGGACTAGGCTGGGAGTTTCCAGCCCACACACCTATTCAGCCACAACACGCAGCTCTACCTGTACCACTGCTTGGAAGGGTTGGAGTCTACCTTCACCAAACAGGTTTAAAAATTCCTTTTCTTGCTCCAAGAAATGCAGTGCAAACAACACGAGCCAGAATATATGTGCTGCTGTTCAAATAGCAAAGCCACCACTGCCTACACTGTCCAAAATCTGCTTTGTTCTCTATTTACCAGACAGACACTTCCACTCATTCCCATATATTCTGAAAAGAGGCTCAACAAAACTACCCACCTCCTCTACTTAGATTGCCCCATCTCTTCTCTTCCCCAGATTTGCAAGCTCCATCTAGAGATCCTATTTGATCTTTCACACCCAGCCACCCCCAGAGACATCCGCAAGCACAGCTGTGTCAGACACAGACACAAAGACCCAAGCAATCAACATGTCTCCACAGGCATAAGTCTGCAGATGGAGGTGCAGTTATACTGGCAAAACTGCTTCTCAGTGTTTTGAGGTGGTGGGATAAAACCAGACTTTAGAAGCAGGAGTATTTTTTGCTAAAATAATGTATTGGCAGAGCAATCAAAACAGGCAGTCCTACACATCAAGCAGGCCAGAAGCTGCAGGTGTTTTGGAGGAGACACATAACGCACCCCAGAGACGTGGCCCAGACCATGCTCAAATACTGCCACCATACCATGGTTTTAAACCTTTGATTTGCAAAGGTCTGTCCCTCACTCCATACCCACCAGAGAAATGCTGAGCTATGGCTCCTACTCCACAAGACTCTCCTGGAGCAACTTCGGCTGTTCCACCCTGTAGCATTCAACTCCCCAGATGAAAACACAAAGGCTTACTGGCATTGTTCTCTACAAACCAAAGCTGTGCTCTCAATCAAATGGAACAAAGCTTTAAAGAAAACAAAATAAAGAAGTGAAATGCTGGGGGTTTTCCCCCCTTTTTGCTTAAAGCACATCAAAGCATTTGCTTTCCCCGACTTGAAACCATAGTCAGGAGCTATCTACTAGCTTTGAAATTCCCCTCCTACCCCAGGCGGTAATAAAACATGAAGACAGAGAGCATGAGATTCCAGGAGCACTATGCAGCAGGGATTTACAAGGGATACATCCTGTCAGGCACACTGGATCATTTTTATTTTTAACAGCATTACAGCGTTAGTGGATGAAAGGGAAACTGTGGATGTAGCAAGATTTTAGTGAGCCATCCGCTGTGGTATCTCACCCAGTCTCCCCGTCGAGGTTTGTTCACTGGACTGAGGAAGAAACATCACCTCATGGACTGAAAACAGGCATAATGACCCTAAATAAACCAGTAGCTCAAAGTGACAAAGCGCTACATTGCAGACTGGCAGGAACCAGAAGCAAGGGTGATCTTTGGTTTCATTCATCATTTTCACTGGCTAGGGTGGTGAGTTATGTGCTGGCTGCTCCCAGGTACCTGTTTGGCAAAGTAGCTGGGCACTACAGGAGAAGGGATGCTATAAATCACTCAGATGCCAATGACAGCATGGGACAAGGAGAGGCAGGGAACAATTCCAGAGGCTCATGCACAGAGAATGGGCATAGGTTTGTCAGGGCATCACCCTACATAAGCTGGGGCCGGGTGAGTGCTTTGTTTTACTGGAGCTAATAAGGTAGAGGAGTCTCAACAAAAAGCCTTAGATACTAAGGAGCAACAAGCAAGGAGAACAAGAAACCCAGAGAACAGAGGTGCATTGAGAAAGTAACAGGCAAAGACCTCCACACATACAAGAGGAGAAGGCAGAGATGGCTGCACGGCTCTGAAGGTGACTGGAGTCCCAGCATTTCACCACAGGTTTTTCTGCCACTCTTCATAGACTAGCATTTCTACTATACCAAGCTAATGACACACAGTCGTAAGATATGTTATGCTTATGCAGGATAACCAAGTCTCACCTTCATCTTTTCCTTGATTAGATAAGCAGATTGATCTCCTTATGTTTCTCACCACAAATCTATCTCTTCAGGCCTCAGGCTAAACTAACTTTTCTGCATTCTATTCAATTTTTCAGCAGCCTTTTCTGAGCACTGACACTGGATTTAGACAGTGTATTTTAGTATCAATCTCCCCAGCATCATCTACAAGCAGTAGAGTCTCATTCTTAGGGCTACTCATTGCTGCCCTTCCAGACGTAAAATGTTTCATACAATTGCCAGGCTTGAAGGGGCCTTAACATGTCATCTGTCAAGATTCTTTACTTGAGGCACAGCCAGTTGCAAGTCATCCAGATCTACAGACTTTTAGCTAATTTCTTCCAAAACTAACATATACACCCCAACCCCCCAAAAAGCCCTTCAAGATAGCCTCCATTTCTGCTTCATCATCCCAACTGATATTACAGGGAACCATAAAGTCTGAACTCCCTAATTACAGGCAAAGTGATTTCCTGCCCCATCTTCATCACAACGACACTCTTCTAAAGAAGTACATTGCTGTACATTCTTAAAGACCATGAAGTCCCCTCTTCCACCTTTTCTTACTCGGGCTACATACACAGCCCTTCTCACAATTCTTCTCATCCTTCCTCCCACACCCTATTTCTAAAGATCTTAATTTCTATTGCTTTGCTAGATAGTCTCTTGTTTGCGCACATCCTTCTCCAAGAACTGCATCTATATCTGAGCCTGGCCCTTCAGCAACACCTCGTATCTGTTGAGGAGAGCACTAATTGCTTCCTGCACCTTAGAGGTGTCACTCCTCACACAGCCTGGCACAAGGCTTTGCAGAGCACTAATTGCTTCCAGCACCTTAGAGGTGTCATTCCTTATGCAGCCTGGCACAAGGCTTTCTTCGTGTTTTTCAGCTTCCCAGAAGAGCATTAATCCTACCCCCAAACTCTGGCAATATCAACATCTTCCCCTGCCTGCCTACCTAGGGTCTCCTTATTAGATAGAAACCCTTTTGAATACAGCTTTCCCATTAGTTGAGGGTCCACATAGGGCATGCTTCCTATTGCCTACCCCTTCCTCATTTGTTTATGAGGCCTGCATCTGGGTCACTGACACAGGCTGACTCAGGATCTATTACGTCTGTCGCCCCCGCTCACCTACGAGGCAGGCCATCTTCTAAGGCAGGGGTGTTGACCAACTTGATGCCCTACGTTCCAGACAAATGGATGCTGGTGATTTTGAACTGGCATATTCTCCCACCTCCCGAACAGAATAAACACTAACTGTTTATTCTAACTTATTTAGACAGGCTGTATGTAGTCCCATTCTTTTCCCCTGTATTTCAAGGGATCAAATCTTGGAATGTTCCTTCACCAGGTATTTTCTCTGGTGGCTGCTCACTATACAAAAGTTGCTTTAGTCTGTAAGTACTTTCAGGAAATTTCATAAGGCTTTGTGCATCTGACCACATCTAATTTACCAAAATAGTCTTGTCACCTGATCTGATTTGTGCTTGGATTTGCTTTTTAAAATTAACTCATCACTCCTGATCTTCTTTGCAAGGTGAAGACAGTTCTTACTTTCACATTTTATTTGTTCCTCTTTTCCATGCCTGCAGGAGCTAAGTCCTTCTTTCCAACAGCTGCATCAGCTCCTTCTGCCCTAGCTGGGAGTTCACACCAAGTTTCGCATCCACCACAAACCCAGTTCCTTCCTCCCAGATTTATAACTTTGTGACTAATGCCAACTCAAGCTGCCTTTTCTGTGTTGTGAGTAATAGCGAGTCCTTGGGCAGCGACCGCAGCTCAACGGACACACAACAATAATTTATTTCCAGGTCTATGCCTCAAGCATGGAGTTAGAGCCCAGGAAAACCAAACCACCCACTTGTGTATGCAGACATCCTCAAGATGTCAGCTTTACCAGCATCACCTGAGAGCCTCCAAAACTCAACGGCTCCACATAAAGGGAGTGCAGACCATAAGCACCGAGAGATGAAGGATGAATCCCTTTTAAGATCTTCCTTGGGACCCAAAGGCACTAAATTTTTGTCTCAAGAGCACAAGTATCCTGAGGCCATCTTCAGAGACCCTCCCCAGTCTGTGTCATTGCCAGGTGCTCTCTGCCCTCCAGCAGAAAACATCAGATGTGATAATTATTTCAAGCAGAAGACAAGGCCTGCTGCCATCTGAGTTCCCTCTAAGTACAAGATCATGCCAAGATTGTCTCTGACTTTGAAGGGACCTGAAACAAAGTCTACTAAAGGCCACTGTTTAACTGGCAAAAGCAGGGCCAGGCCAGTGCACAACTCTCCTACCAAATGCACTCTAGTGCGAAATTGCACTTGTAAGAATAGCACTCTCCCCGACCCATGTCGGCAACACGTCAGAAGACAGGTGGACGATTTAAGGGAGCCCAAGAGAACAGTTCTTCCATGCAGGGCAACAGGAGAAAGCACAACACCTCCGCACAGGCACCACCACATGGCAACAGAGCCAGAGGTCACATCACAGGTGGCAGCTAGCTGTCTGCAGAGTGATGCTTTGCACTAAGCTGGGAACAGAGACCTGAACAGAAACTCGAGAGAATATTGCTTGGGAAGGGGGTGTCAAAGCAAGCAATTTCTCTGCACAAAAAAGTATAGGAGTGTAGAGGCGATGAGCACAGCCAAGGAAGGGATATGAGTAGCTCTGGGAGCATACAGTCCTTCCAGGGAGTGAGAGGGAACAGACACACAGGAAAGTTCTACAGCAGCCACTCTTCCAGACAGAGAAAGGCAAGGAGGATTTTCAGCTAGCTGGTCAGAGGTAGCATGGCTGTGATGGTTCAGAAAAGCAAGAGCAGAAGACACTGAAAACAGGCAGCATGAATCCTGCCTGTGACTGCTTTCTCCTGTGCTGATGCAATGTGTTGCCTTTCTAATACACAGTCCTTTAAGAGATCCATCCCTTTCTTTAATGCAACAGCACAAACCAGAAACTAACAACAGAACCAAACACCAGCCAACAGAAACGGGAATCTTCAAAACAGATCTTCCTTTAAGCCAGACCTGTACTACCAACAGCCAATTTCCCTGGGGAAAAACAGCATGCATAAAAGAAGACCTTTCTCTCTTCCCAGCACAATAACCATGTGGGCAGAGGCTGCTGGCATTGACAGTTAGACCAAAGCATATCAAGAACAGGAGACCTTGCTCAGATGTACTGGACTATGCCAGCAGGATGCCTATCTTGCCCATATAAACTGTGTAGCCACTCCAAGAGTTTGGCCTGACAAGAGCACTGGGATACTGGGAAACTGTTTCCATCCTCCAACCTGCCTTTATGACGCAGTGAAGGAAGGGAGGTGTAAACAGAAGAGGGAGAATGGCAGGCAGGCAATTTCAACATGCAAGAGCCATGGGGAGAACAGAAGCCTTTCTGGGACTGCTTAGCAATCATGTGCAAGGAACACATAGGGACCATGCAAACATAACCCTGTAAAGGGCAGTGAGCGCTGTGCAGAGAAATATGGAGGAAAGGGTTCTGCATCTCTCATAGGAAGCCAGCCTCAGGCTTCCTGCAGCTAATCTGTATTTGGAGCAGAGGGCAGACACCCAGCTCCATGCTGGAAGGACATGAAATGAGAAGGCAGTGCCAACCACAGGCCTGCAGGCTCAGAGAAAAGCCATTTTATACCGCAAGCCTTTGCTCTACAAGCTTGGCAGTGACTACACGAATCTCACCCTGTCTCTGTTGCAGAATGTGTACATACACATGCATTTCTTTCTCATTCCTTGATTTTTATTTTTCTCCTTTTAACCAACTTTCTAGGCAATGCATCAGGCCGGCCCCCCTGGACGAGCCAGGAAGCTTCTGACAGATGAAGGCTGCAGGCAGAGAGGTGCCTCCCCAGAAGGCCACGCTCAAGGCAGGTCCTGCACACATCAACTTATGGATAGGAAGGTGAGGAGTCCTTCCCAGCAAGAGCCTGAGCTGCACAGGGCACAGGAAAGAGGCCGAGGACTGCAGTTCCAGGCAGCAGGCACTCCCACAATGAACACAGAGCTACTTTCAGACAGGCCAGCTGCCCCACAGTGCGGTCCTCTGGAGCTAGAGCATCAGGACCAGCAACACACTTGCTAAGATCAAAGTGGTAGAGGGACACAGGGACTCCCACCTCTCTCCCTTTCTGGAAACCTGCATTTCAGTTTCCACCTCAGCCTGCAAGTAAGCTCGAAGCTCCCCAGGTTCATTTCCAGAGCCAGCAGGAAGAAGAGACAGCTGTGTTGAGATCAGACATAGCCAAACCTCCCTCTAACTAATTCAGTATCTCAGAGGCCATGGCCCATTCAAGGCTCTGCCATTCCCTGTCCCCCCTCCCCAATACCTCCTAAGCCATCAGGAAGGACCTGAGACCCTGCAGAGCCAGATCAGGCAGTAGGAAATCTGCCCCTTTGCTTTGAGGCTCCAAGCAGGGCCTCTGCCTCCTTGTGTGAGAGGCAGTGTGGAGAACAGACAGTAGCCTGGCACACGGGCCACTTTCTGCAGGAGCTGCCGGATTGGGTGGGGGGAGGGGGGGGACATCTGCAGGGCTCGACACTGTGGGCTACCCAGCAAGCTCTCAGTGGCAGGAGGAGGCAGGGAAGGAACAGCCTGAGAGACTGTCACCAAGAATTGCTTGGTTCCCACCCTCTGGAAAGCAGCTGCTAGATTAAAAAAGCTTTTATGGTCCCGTCATTCAAGGACATGGAGACAAACTCCATTTTCCAAACATTCCCATCGTCTTGTCTCATCTGTGCACCACAAAAAGCCCCGGGGAAGATGCGGCCCCAGCCTCCAGCAAGCCTTATCATCCTTGCCCATCCCTACCCACGGCAGAGCTCTCAGATGCTTTGATATGCAAATCAGCCAGAGGATCCATAACCAGCGCTGTCTGCAATTAACAGCGCACTCGGAGTATCCTACACCCAGTGCCTCCTCCCTCCCCAAGCACCACACGGCTGCGCAAGCTTCACGTCAGACGACACAGGTCCCAACTGTCTTTCGTGGGAGCAGGAGGTGCTGCCTGCAGTCCTTGGATCTTCAGCATACAGCCTCACCCCGGCCACCAGGATGGAGATGGGGCGCTTACAGAAAGGATGCAGGCTGCGGTTGCACCTCGGTGTGGAAGGGAGGGGTAGCAGAGGAGCTGCCGGCAGGATGCTGCAGGGCTCCCAGTGACCGGAGGCTCACACAAAGTGTAATTAGCAACAGACAAAAAACAGGGCCTGGGCACTGCCAGCTCTCAGGCTTTTATTGCAAACCTCAGGCTACCTGGGATTTTCTGGAAGTTCTAGTTCCCAGAATGAAGAGATTTCATGAAGATTTTTTTCCACATCAACAATATAAAAACTCCTCCAAGCAAGTTCCTAGCCCACTTTATTACTGCAGAAAGGAGAAAAATATAACCAAGGATATTTTAAACCCAGAAAGAAAATAAAAATTAACCCCCCAAGCAAACTAGAAGCAAAGCACACTCAGAATTTCTTTTTTCTTGGCTCAACACATGGCTTCAGAACAATTCAGGACAGTTGAACTGTGCTCCGGTGAAAGGGCAAGAAAATGGAGCATTGCAAAGCCTCGTGGCAATGCCTTCTTGACATGAAAACTGACACCCTCAGAAAATACAGTAGCTTCAGTTCCTTCCAAGGTTACCAAAGACAGGAACAGACAAAAATAGAGCAAACTTAGTGCAACAAAACATACTTGTGAGCCAAACCAGAGCCTCTTCCCAACCCCCTCAAAGACATCTTCTTTGTTTATTTTGCTCTTATGGTATCCAGGTGAAGACTGCAAAGTGGACTTCTCTCCCCATAAAGATAGCATATTCCTACTATTAAAAGGCTCGAGATGAAAAAAGCCTTCCTCGGTGGATACCAGCTAATTGCAGTCATTAGAAGTAATGCTTTGCTATTTCTGGTTGAACGGAGTCCTCCCGGAGTCAGTTACAAGCTGAGTGGTCAGCTCTGTGCTCTCTCGGAAGCATTAAGAGAATTAAAAGCTATTAGGGACTGCACAGTGAGATTATTTGGAAGGGAGGGGTACTGGTCCCTGCCATGCACTTGCAAAGGCTCTGTCCCACACTCAGGTGGGGCATTGGCAGCACCACCCAAAAGGGACCTGAGCTATGCAACCCTTCAATGGCTTTGTGACCACGCCGTATCCGATGCTCCTGCCCCACAGCCCATGGCCTTCAGCGTGTGCTTGCTCCAGAGAATGACACCACGGAGTAGGACACTTTCACAGTAACAGACAAATCCAGGAAAGAGGGGACTCCTCGAGGACTATGCACAACTAAATTAGCCACCCTGAGCACACACACTGATAGGCCTTTTGTTTCTAACTTCTACTATCGAGAGCAGCAAGGGAGGGAGGTGCCCAGAACCTCCAATTGCCAAAGCACCTGCTCTCCATCCAGCTGAGAGCTACCAAACCTGCTGAGAACACCGGGCTGACTGCAGCCACATTGCAGATTTTTGGCGTGATGCCTCCTCCAGCAGGTAGCTACATAAAGAGTGCACTCTACGGCAGGAGGAAAAAACATGGTTTGCTGATTTGAAGGGGCCAGCGACCGAGGTAAGAGCAAAAAGGGACTGCTTGGCTACCTGGCCACGGACATAAGCCATATCCGATAGCCATTTGTCAAGTATTCCAGGGGAGAAGCAGGGTAATATCAGAAACGTGCTCGCTACTCCCACCACCCTTGGAACATCCCTCCTGCCTCCCTGCTGCTCTCCACCACAGCGGTGCCTGCAAGAGCGGCGGGGGGCGGACAGGCAGCTCTCCGAGCCCGAGCACGCACAAAAGCGTCGACCGCAGAAGAGACGGGCACGCCGCGGGCAGGGTTCCGGCGGCCCCCGGGATGCACAAACCCCGTTACCCTACAGCAGCCGAAGCGAGGGACAGCAAAAGGACAGGCGCCCGCAGAACAGAAAGAAGCGCCGGGAGGCCTTGGGGCGCCGTCGGCCCAGGCCCACTCCATGGGCGCTGCGCCGAGCGCGCCCCCCACCCCGCTCCGCCCCAAGATGGCAGCGGCGCCCCCGGCCCCGGCCGCCCCCACCGCGGGCTCGGCGAAACGGCCGCGCGCCCGGCCCGGCCCACCCTCAGCACGGCCTAAGGCGCCACCGCGGACCCCCCGTCCNAATGCCCCGCCGTGCCGCAGCTCCCGCCCGCTTACCGGCGGCTCCTTACCCCGTGTCAAGCGCGGACGGGCTCCCCCCCGGGCCGGGCCAGGCGCTGCGNGCGCTCGGATGGGTTCGGCTCCGTTCGGGCGCCGCGCGTGCGCACGGGGGCTGCGCTGGGCGGTAGGGCGCGCGCGCTCCACGCGGAGGTGCGCGGCGGGGCCTAGGGAGCGACGGGACGGGACGAGACGGGACGGGACGGGACGGGACGAGACGGGACGGGACGGGACGGGACGGGACGGGAGTGGAGCGCAGCGCAGCGCAGCGCAGCGCAGCTCGGTACCGCAGCGCCCAGCAGGGCCGCTACCCGGCCTTGCCCCGCCGCCGGGCCAGCCTGCTCCCGGCGTGCTGGTTTTTTCCTGGGGCCGGCGCCGGGCCCTCGCCCGGCCCCGTGGCCGAGCGGCTCGGGGCGCGGGGGGCCCCTCTCAGCCCCCGGGCGCTGGGGATGTGCCGCTGCCGTGCTCGCCTGTGGACGCCGGGGCTGGCCGGGCCCTTCCTGCCCCCGGGTCCCCGCCTTGCCGCCCGTGCCTTGGAGGAAGCCGCTTGCAGGTGCTCCTGGTGCTCTGTGCACAGGGCTTGGAACGTGTCGGCCCTGAGCATGAGCTGCTGCTCTAGAGGGACGGAGAAACGCTATCCCCGAAGATGCGCGGGGCGAGTTTGAGTGGCACTTGAGTGGCACGCAGCGCGGCAGAGGGTGGTGACATCGCGCGAAAGCCGCTGGGAGCTGGAGCCTCTGTGTCGCTTGCACACTGCGCTCCCACTGGACTGCAGTCCGTGCCTCCTCAGTGTGGCCTGGGAGAGAGGCAAAACACTCCTGTGAAGGTCCTGCATGTTCAGAGAGTTTCTTTGCTCCGAATTCGTGTGGGGCTGTGATGCTGGTGTTAGGCTTTTGTGGGTACGAGTAGTCACGCAGCAAAGTTAGACTGAAATTCCTGTGTCCTGACGAGTGTGGCATTTACTCGCGTGTGTCATGGGGACTCGGGAAGTGTGGGCACTAGTCTGTGCTTTCCTGGTTATTCTCCAGAAAGCTCTTTTGGAGGTCCAATGAGTAAGGTGAGGCAATTGGGGGAAAAGACAGTATGACATATTTCTTACAAGCATGAATAATTTAATCTTTGTAGTAAAAACAGGTGGGCAAGCCAGCCTTTTTAACAGCAGGACACAGATGCTCATCTGAGCTCTCTTGTCTGGTTGCAAAGTTCTCCAGGCTTGCCTGAGAGGGTCTTGTTTGGAAGGAGAGAGACTGAGTTTAGGGAAGTTTCTGAGCGAGAAGTGAGCCTTTTGCCACCAAAGCTGCAGGTAGCTCTGTACTGCTTTGCGATGTGAACATGCCTTTGTCTCCAGGTCATGTTTCTCTTTAGCCTGAACTCCAACAGCATTAGGCATCCTTTTCTGATATAGCTTTATCAGGAAGGCCTAGAGTCACTATCATTTTTTGTTCTGTGAACAACTAGCTTTGGTCAGCTGTTCCTGACTTTTTTTCATGGTCGAGACACAGCTACACACCTTCTCTTTCTTCTTGTTTGTGTTGTTCTCCTTGCCACAGCCCCCCCCCCAGCATGGTTACTGCTGTCTGGGTTGTAATTGCACCTTACTGGTTGGGGCCTGGCCACCGAGGTCGGGGCTGGGAAACAAATCTGATCTTGTGGCTTTCCACAAGGTCTTGAGACCTCAATACTTCTAAAACCAGTAAAGAGACATTTGAGAGGTGATAGCAGTGTAAAGTTACGGTAGTGTGGGCAATTCTCTGAATTCACATGTAATTCTCAAAAGGCAGAGACAGGGGAGGGACCTTCCTTTGCTTCACCTCAAACCTGACAGACCCACCAGAGAGAACATCTGAGGATAATCCAGGGCCTGCTCTACTGCTCATTTCCTTTGACTTCACACAGATAGTTGTCCTCTCTGTAGCTTAATTTTCTGATGGTGCACTGGGAATAACCCTATTTTAGTACAGTGCTGTGAATATGAATGTATAGGATGATTTTAGGTGTTTGGATATTAGAACAATAAGTACTGTAGAGCTGTGACTTCTAGATACTTAAAATGTCAAAAGTAAGTTTTATTTTAAAGGTATGCAGCACTTTTGTTATCTGCCATTCCTGATCGTGGTCTGGAAAATGAAGTTAGTGTGTTTAGCTTCAAAATTGTTTACAGATGTACCTGGAATGAGTTTCTGTTCAGTAAACAGGATCAGTAAATATCCTGTTTAATAGCTAATCCTATTGATAAACATAGTTTAAAAAGACTTAATTCCTCTTTGTGGATCCTGTTCTTTTTGTCTGTCATTAATGTAAAACCAATTATGTCTTGGTAATGATTATCTTGTGTATTTTTAACACACACAGCCCTTAATCACATCGTTTCCTTTATGAGGAGAGCTGTGAATGGATTGAGTCCCGTAGTTCACAGTTGGCTTCTGCAGCTCACTGTGGCAGACGGTCTATAAATAGACCTGCAGTGGCAAAGTAGGGGTTTAGGCATTTGCATTGCGTGTGCTGTCTTGGGTTTATTTCCTGTGTTTTAATGATGTATGACAGATGCAGTTCAAATCTTTATGGTGCCTGGAGCATGTCTGTTTTGATCTTTTAAAAGAATAAAGGTGATGTTGGTCCCCACTGTTCGACTGTGCAGATCAGGTCACTACTATAAAAGGGAAGAATATTTCTACTGGTTTCTTTGGCTTTGACAGCAGGATTTGGGTAGTTTGCCTCAGCATTTGCTTTGCAACATCCATTGGTTTTCCACGGGGCCTGTCTGTGTGGATGAGTTGCTAACAGAAAGAGGCAAAAGGAATAGCTGAATGATCACGGAATTACAGATCTTGGGAATATAGGGAGCAGGGGTTAGTTCCAAAACTTGTGATTGAAAAGAAAAGTAATACTGGATTGCTAGGTAACAGCACTCTAAAATTACATTTACTCTAGGATGCAGGCAAGGTAAGAGTGGTACCTTGACTGTTGTTTAGGGTATACACCACTGATAAGAACTTGGTCAGAGCTGTTGCACTGGCTTCTGGAGTGTTCAGATGGAGACCTTTTCAGTGCTCCCGTGGCTGTATTAGTAGTGTAGATTCATGCAGACCATTCTTGTGAAGCACACCACTGTTTTTGCTGAAATGACAAGAGATCCTTTTCTTGTCCAAATCTGCTGGTGTTTCTTTGGAGATACTGTCACCGCATAAGTCTGGGTTGGCAGTGGAAGAAGTCCCACTCTTGTGTTGTGCCACATTCTGTTGCAGCAGTGTTCGTGTGCCTTCAGGTTGAGTTGGATCAGGAAACTGAGCTAGCTGAAAACTGTGACTGATTTACATAAGCCAGCATAAGGGAGGTGATGGAAGTGTGGGCTGGGGGGACACAGGGCCTCCTTTCTTGGTACTGTGTGCCCTGATATTCATTCAAAGTGAGTATGTAATCCTATCCTGCTTATCTGGCAGATGTCCTTGCTTTGTATCAGTTTCCTGAGGTGGTCTACTTTGCATGCATTTGATGAAAATACTGTACATCTATTTTTTGTATTTTCTGATTTTATTAGCTGGCATGAAATTTTCCAGAATTTCTCCATTCAAAAGCTGCTCAGGATTGCAGTAAATATAAGTTAGTTCTTTAATATCAAGGAAAACTAGTGAGGGTGATAGCTATAGCACTTGAAAATGGTGCAGTGGGTAAATAACTTCCAGACATTTATAACTGGTGAAGAGTTTCTTTGTTGTGCAGTTTTGGAATTTGATGTCGGTCTTTTGCATTGAATGGGGTAAGGCTGAAGGGCCCTTGAGAAGAGTGTTTGCAGTAGAAGTTTATTGCATGCTCAAAAGTAATTCAGTGAAGTAGAAATAGGGTCATTTTAGTGGATATTTGATGAACAAATTCCTCACCCTTTTCTGAATCTTACTTTGAGCTCTTGTCTGAGGTCTGTGATAACTTATAAGAGATATGTGGAGAGGAGCAAAGTGTCTCCGTGACTGATTTTCATGAGATAGAGGCACTACTAGAAATTAGGGGCAGCAAGGTAGAAACAGCCAGAGATTCCTCTGCATGGTTCTTTATTGCTGCTTTGGTGCAGCTATGAGTGGTCGATGTTGTATCAATAGTTGCCTTTGTGTTAGGCTTCTCATTTTAGGATAGTGTCTGTTTAAATATTGCTCTTGCCTAGCATGAAAAACTTGGAAATTAATCCTACTTGAGCAGGAGATTGGACTAGATGACCTCCATAAGTCCCTTCAAAGATAAATCTCTGGTCAAGAGTGTATTAGTGACTAAGTACTAAGCAAGTGGTGTTTTTCCTGTCCAGGGTATTGTGGAGTGCACTCCTGCCTGTATCAGTTGGGCAGTACTGATGGCAGACTTCTGGGAATTCCTACAAATTTTCCTGTGCTTGGAGGTTATGGTGTTACTCTCCCCATACACCTCTGAGCACTGAAACCTGATGACCTGGGGATAGCCACCTTCAGAAGCAAACTTGGGTCATATGCATTCCCTGTGCCTAAGTGCAGCTTCCTCTGAGCCTTTTTAAGGCCCACTGGTGTGAGGCAACGTGTGCTGGGAAGGAGAAAAGTGCCAGAGGCACTGGGGCTGATGGCTGTCATCGATTTATAGCGGCTCTTCAGTTTTGGCACCAGCTCGGAGTGTTCGGGTGGCAGAGTGAATGGCTTCTGTGCCCTTCAAAGTTTAGTTGTTTAGTAATTAGCAACTCCACTGAGGGGAACTTAGGGCAGGAGAGATGAAGTTCACAGCCAGAGAGGGATCAAATTGGGACTGGGCCCGGTTGAGGAGCACCTGGAGACAGACCCAGACTATTGGCTGTTCCTTTCTAGAAAGGAAACTGGCGTGTTACAATAGCTGAAGTTCTGATTCACTCTCTGTGAACACACTTGCACCCTTGAATGCTGTTCTTCATGCCATAGATGCATTGTTCATTTCCCTCCACCCTGAACCTTCCTGCTAATTGGAAGCATCCCCCCTGTTTACTCAGTTGCTAACAGGATGCTTCATACCAAATAATCAATCATGCGAAATTTCTTAGTTTGTGACACATCTTAGTGTGCTGAGGAATAATTCTTAGCTAAGAAGGGGATACTGAGTCATCTGGAAAAATAAACAGTCCTTGGACACTTAATGCTGTTGATGCTTCTGCTGGTAGTTTTGTAACTTCAAACCTTCACTGCTGCCACAGGGTAGAAACAAACAGTGACTTATCCCAGGAGCAATGAGTGAGTTCAGAGTTTAGGCAGCACTTTAGCACATTTTAGGTGTGCCTTAAGCACATCTGGCTGTGCTGGTCCTGCCGTTGCTGTCCCTTTGACAGCAGGCAGAGCCTGCACCTGTGCCTCCCTTGAGCCTGCAGACCTCTCCTGTTGGTCTTATGTAGTGGTGAGGATGAGCAGACGCACCTTCTCCAGCCACCAAGGCCACCATGCCTGCCAGGAAAATAGAGATGGCGGTGACAGTGGCATCTGAACTCACCAAAAAGTGTCCGTCAAAGACAACAGAGAGACCAACTTGCTGCTGCTTGTTTGGGTTTTGTAGAGGGATCCTCAGTGTGGTTCTGGAGGAAGTAGGAGCATTATTACCGACTGAGTTTGAATTTCATATGGGGAGACAGCACACCCACTTGCAGAACAGGACACAGGCAGATGGTGGGCTTAAAGCAAGTCAACATAGTTGAACTTAGAAATCTGAGCAGCAGCAAGGCCAGGTATTGGACCTTGATTGCCAGCAGCAGTGAAAATGCCACAGGGCATTGCTGTCATTAGGATCACACAGCTAGGTAAGGAGATGTGGCATAAACACAGCCTTTTTGGAGTCTCATTTCAGAGAGGGGACTGCGGGCAAGCCCTCGACTCCTTTGATGATCATCTACTCCACAGAAGAGTGGTTTTTAGTAACTAAATGGAAGCTTTGGCTGTTGTTCTCTTCCAAACCTGCCTGTATGACAGAGTTGGTTTGCCACCTGTGCTTTGCTCGGGTAGCACCGCTCACAGCTGCTGTGGTGCATATGTCCTGTGCTTCTCATCATGCTCTCAGGTAACACTTGCTCTGTAGAACAACTGCAAACCCAAAACTCACATATGTCCCCAAATAAGCAAACACATTGGAGAAAAAAAAATAATAAAAGAGGGAGTGAAGATTTAGGCTGGACTTTAGTTGGTTGTAATAAGAGCTGTGGACTGTCTGTCAGAAGAGTATTCTGTGGGTATTTTTTTCTCCCTAGAGAAGTTCAGTCAGCTTTGTTTTTAAAATAAAAGTTTAAAAAATGGCTTTACAATGTATTACTGTAGTTTGGCCCAAAACTCATCAGAACTGTCAGAGAGAGACGAGGTCAATGGATTTTTAGTGTTTGCTTTAGAAAGGAGAGAAGCAGAGCACGTGTTGGTTACACTGCCAAGGTCACAGCAAGCAGTGTCACATGGCAGTAGTTGCAGTCAGGTGGAAAGTCTTAGCGGTACCTGAGCTGGCCTGAAAGAGGACTGGCTCTAGGTCTGTGTTGTTTCCTCCCTTCACTTGGATCTGCCAGCATAACCACCTGGGTCATCGTTCCCTAATGATGCTTGGGAAAGTGATCTGGGTTCAGATAAGCCTTTGTGACTGCAAACGCAAGCTGGTCCCCGTCAGTGTGACAGAATGAGGTTAGGGAACCGCCATAGACGTAGGCTGGGAAGAGGGTGTGGCTCTCAGTCGGAGCTTACCCTTGTAACCCAGCTCTGCTGCAGTCAGGGTGGTGCACAGTGTACAGCAGCGTTGAGCCAGCACTGTAAAGTTACAGGGAACTCTTAGGGCAGCCTGAACAGGGCAAGATTGGCAGCGGTGTAACTGTGGTCTCTAAACAGGCTGCTTAACACCTTTGTGTGCTAAGAGAGAGTGCCCTCACCAATGGAGCTCTTGAGTTGTTTCTTGTCTGGCAAGTCATTTTCTGAAGCTGCAATGCCAGTCTGTAGATTATTTGGCTTTTTGCTTGGTTTTGTGGGTAGCCTTGGTAGCTTTTACAAGTAACCATGATGGCTTTTTACTGGGCACTGCAGCCTCTAAACCAGTTAACATCTGAAATTCTCAAACCTGCTCCTTGTTACGGTGATTCACAGTGCACGCAGAAGGGCCCTTACCTCTGTGTGAAGGAAACTGCAATGCAGTGATACTGAATCCAGCTTTGTAGTATACGTGTCTGAATTAAATTGCCTCCTGAATTCAAGCAGGGGTTGTAGATCTGCTTTGTAGTGTGCTGCAGATGCTGTTACCACCCTGTGTCCTGTGGATTGCAGCATCTAAATAGTTGCTGAGGCCCTGGTGTGTGATTCATGTAAAGGAAAGAAAGCAAACCAAATTCTGTCCATTTTCCAGAGCTAATAATTCTTTTGTTTCTTGTGCAGGGTTGGTTACCAAATGGCTCTCTTGAGTAGACGATTTGGTTTGTCTTTAACCCATCGAAGCAGTGCAGTGATCCAACGACAGTTCAGGTAACTTTCAAGTTGTGCTTTTTTTTTCTTCAGAATGTTTCATGACTGAAAGAGATGCTGTTAAGTAGATCAAGAATAAGATACAGCATTTGTAATTCAAAAGGATAATATAATAAAAAAAAAAATCTCACAGTTGTCCATTCATAGGTTGAAAAGTGAGCCCAGACACTCCATTTGCAGGTTCCTGGCAGTCTGAACTCTGCATTTTCATGTGTGTAAGGAGGCTTTTAGGCCTTTGACAGTGATACGTGGGCCTGCAAGCAGAAGTTGAAAGTGTCTGTGTTTCTCATGCAAGTGCAGAAAAACCAACAGTGAGCCCCTGCTGATGCAGAGCCAATTACAATGCTTAAAATTATTCAAGAGTTTATAATTTATTTAGAATAAAAATAATCTGAAAAATTACATTCTCATACTTTAACAGTGTCTCTTTTGTTATTTTTCTTTTGTTTCTTGTTGCAGGCTCTAGGTATTTAAAGTTTTAAATTTATGGACTTCATATTTTACAATGCCTTGCACAAAGCTTAGAGCTTAATCCCACAGTACACTCTGCCAATATGGGGAATCTCTATAACTCTTTGATGGGTCAGGGCTTCAGTTTAAAGGATGAGAATAGTCATTCCCAGGACTGTGGTCTAGAGAGGGGATTAAGACAATGCTCAGGGCTAGGTTGTGTGATAGTCCTGGGAGCTTTCTCAAGGAGGTATCCAGGTCTTTCTGGCTTTCTCTGTAAGTGGGCTGCATGAGAGCATTGGCCAGTATACATTTAAAGCATATATAGGTGACAGCGGGAGGGAGGTGAAGTCCAATCCATAGAGGTCAGCAGGACTTCAAAAGTCTTAATGAGGAGACCTTTTCTTTGTGGGATGTTGCTCCAAGACTGTGGCAGGAATGAAGAAAAAAATGAAAGAAAAAGTTCTCCCAGTGCAGTTATTCTTGTCTAGTGGTTCCTGGACAGTCACATTTATATCTGTTCACTACTGCTGTATTGTACACTTGGTCCCACCAAGATTTTCCCTGCTCCTTCCTGTGCCAACACTTCTCTTTTTTCAGCCTCCTCCCTTCTGCCTTCCCTGTTGTGCAGCCACAGATGGCGGGCAGAGGAGAGAGAGTGTGGTGTACCACAGTCCCTGCCAGAGGATGGGATGGGAGAGGGTGGCTGCTTGTAGAGATTAGTGACTTCTGAGAGAGAGAGAAAAGCTGGGGTACGGAAACAGATCTACTGTGGGAAACAGATCTTGAAAGGCAGTTCTTGACCTCTGGAGTGGTTGGACTAATGCAGACTGACTCCGCCAGCCTTCCTTCACCGCATGTAAAAAATACCTGCTTCAACTGATGTCCATCCACACCACATTTGGTGTGCATGCTCATCTTTTAGGTAACTTTGCAAATACAGGCCCTTCCTCTTCAAGCAGGGATGATGGTCCCTATTTACACACTTCTGCTCTGAAAAACAAGATGAATGGTTAGGTTGCTTCCATATGCTGTCACTGAGTAGTTCAGCTGGCAGCAGGCTGGCATTCCTGCAGCTCTGGCCAGCATGTTTCTAGTACCTCACCGCAAAGCAGTTTAGCAGCAGAATCTTCCTGCTTTTGCAATGGTCTGTGTTTGGGTGTCCTTTGAAGACAAGCAACAAGTCACTTGAGTTTGAGCTCACTGCATAAAAGAATAATGGTTTCTGTAAGGGAGTATGTTCCTGCTCTTCCCAAGTATATACAGAGTCAGACGTAACAACTTAGTATTGTGCAATTTTATTTATGTTGTTTCTTACTCCCACAAAACAAACACACAGAAGAGACTGTATCTCTCTGGATTCCTTCCACATGGGGAAGGTGGTGATCTCTTAGATTCTAGCTGGGGACAGCTTAGCACAGCCATGGCAGGACCTCAGAGGTCTTAGTGAGAGCAGAATAAATTGGGAAACTCACAGACTTCACTGAAAGGAAGGTTGGTCATAAAAGTCCTTGGTGCTGGGGACTGTGTGCAAGATTGAAAGAGCCTGACTTGAGTCTTAGCTTCCTGCAGGCTGTTTGAAACAGAAGCGAGCGCATTTTTCTTGCTTGTATATTGAAGCTGGATCATCTGCAGTTTCTAAAAAGCCCATGAAATGCAAGCCACTCTTCAGGCCATCTTTTAGCTGTGTTTCGGAGTAGAAAGGTTGTTGTATGTGTGACATTTAGTGAAGAGTGTGCAAAGCCCAAAGCAGCATCTAGCTTTCAAAGAGCACATTGAATGCAGTCAGTGTGTCACCCATATGGTATGTATTTGTTGCTGGTGCCTTCCGAGTGGTTTGTGTAATGACAAGATTCTTTCATGGGTTTGCCTTTGCTCCCCAAGGATTATTGAGGAGTTCTGTCTCTCATTCTCTCCTGTCTTTTGGTAGCATCACTGGAGCATGCCGGGCGATACAGAAACTAACCCGCGTGCGAGTGGTGGACAACAGCACCTTGGGGAACACGCCGTACCACCGGCCGCCAAAATGTATCCATGTGTATAACAAGACTGGAGTTGGCAAAGTTGGAGATAAGATCCTTCTGGCTATCAAAGGAGAAAAGAAGAAGGCTTTAATTGTTGGGCACAAGATGCCTGGCCCCACCATGACGCCTAGATTTGATTCCAACAATGTGGTACTCATAGAAGATAATGGAAATCCAATAGGGACTAGAATAAAAACACCAATACCCTATACACTGCGAAGAAGAGAAGGTGAATTCTCCAAAGTATTGGCCATTGCCCGCAACTTTGTATGAATCTTAAGAGAGGTCTTCAGCAATCCTTTTGTATCCTTTCATACAGTAGCTGTTCCTTGGTCCTTTTCCAGAAATTGGTGAAACATGAAAAAGTTGATGTTCATCAAGAATCTCTCCTCCCTTTTAAGAATTTCAAGCAATTAATTTAAATATAGAAATAGTTTCTTTTTTCTCCAAAAGAAGGTTGATTTTTTTCACAGAACATCTGCAATATGTTTGGGAAATGGTCATTCACCCTTCATCCTCCTGAGGTGTTAATCTAGTCTGTCATCATTAAAATGAGAACATGAAAATCCTTGTCCAGTATTGCTTATGCTCTCTTTTCCCTATTTCTGCCTTTTCCAGTTCCCCAGGAGCAAGATTCAATTCCTGGCCCAATGACACTGGGGTCTATAAAACAGATTCACAATTAAAAGAGTAGGAGAGATACATAATGAACCATGCGTGCCTTGGGCATATTCAGTAAAAAGACTAGTTCCTGTCTTTTCCCAGGAGAAGTATTTAGGAGCAATCAGAATCAGGAGGGCATGGTGGCCTGCAACTTCAGTGGTGTGTGCTTGAACAGGGCATACCAGAGACTGGGAAGCAGAAGTAGGAAGGGGAGCTGAAGGGGGAGGTGAGATGCAGCCCGTGCTCTCCACCTCACCAACCTCCAAAAATTGTGTTCTCTGATTAATGCAAGGGCTGCGTTCACATTGAAGGATCCACAGAAAGAAGCTTGCTTTTGGACTGTTTCTTGGAACCATTGTCAGACATCGTCTTTGTGGGCTGTTGGTGAGGCTGGCTGTTGTCCAGTTTCCTAAGCTTAGGCACAACAGTGGGCAAATGCTACTGTGTTGCTTTCAGGACCAGTCGGGATCCAAGAGCCAAAGAGTTGCTGAGCAGAGAAACTTGGTGCTCATGGCCAGTGAAGGGACATCAGTGCAGAGCGCTGCTAGACATAGCAGTGGTGGGGAAGAGGGTACAAAGGGTGTAGTCAGCAGGAGTCTGGCCAGCTTCAGGCCCTTCAGCCAGCTCCTCACAGGTCTGGTGGCAATGGTGGCTGGCTGCTCCTTGCCCTTCTGCCTTCCCTTCCTGTTACGCTGGGAAAGCTCCTTACTTTGGTTCGGCATTGCCTCAGTGTGAAGATCTAAAGAATGCAGTGCTGAGCTATTGCACCCTCCAGTTACTCCTTGCAGATGTATCTGCCCCATAGTCCCCACTGTGAAATCCACATTGTCCCTGGAAAAAGTGAGCCCTGCATCCACTCAAACTCCCATTACTCCAGATAACGCAAAAGATTATACTATAGGTTTAATTTCAGTATTAACCTCTAAGAAATGGCACTGTCCCACTAAGTAAAACTTCCCTGTGAACTCAGTTCTGTGGGAAACTAGAATCACCCACTGCTGGCAGCATGTTCCTTGTTTGCTGTTGTCCACGGGCCCGGGAACGTTGGGTCTGCTGCTCCAAGCCCTCTGAGCCCCATGGGCGTTGCCTTTAAGCCCTGGGCCTGTCTCCTCCATAGGTGTCTGTCCAATGGCACAGCAGCAGAGCAGATGCTTGCCTGGCTGAAGTCAGTGTTTCCAGTCTATGTGAGTGCAGTCAACTACCAGGAGGAGCTCTGGGTGCTCGGAGATGTTTGTGCCATTTTGCTAAGTGGGACAGTGAGCAAACTGCGTGGCAGTCACAGCGATAAGTGTGACTGGCCTCCCTCCCTTGGGTAGGGTTTGCTTCTGTGTCACAAAGGCATGGCACAGCCTGACCTCTCGGACACTGTCCATTGCCTTTTTTTCCTGGTTAAATTTGTTTCTGGATCATATTTTGTGTAGAAAAATGGTATATGCTTTTTTAGGGAAAGTGTTTATGCCACTCAATAGCTCTTGCTTTAGAAAACCTGCAACCTTTGAAACTCCTCCAACCCTGATAAACACATAAACAAATACTTCTATAATTTTTTCATAAATCATAAGCCAGTTGACAAGTCTGTCCTGGCCTTCCTCAACGTAAATCCTTTTGAGAACAGAAGAGGAAGATGGCTTCCACAAACACAGTGCTGGAAAATAGAATCTGAAATGGCACTTGTACAGGGTATTTTGTTTCTGTGCACAGGCTGTGGGTAGAGTCGAAGCGGGGTTCATCCCAAGCTGAATACCTCAGTCCCGCCTAGCCTGGTTTATAACTTGTCTGAAGGGACACTTTACTGTGAGATTTTTGCTTGGCAACAACTCCAGCCTTAAAGCATCAACCAGCAGGACCTGGGCGCCTGCAAACAATCCTTGTTTTTCTTGTCCTGACCATAGGGGCTATGAATCTCTCAGGGGATGCCCAGACCCTGCTGTTTGGATATTAAACATTTCACAGAATATTTGCTAGTAACTTTCAGCATTTTGCTGAGGAAGAGGTCATGGGGAGAGGGCACGAGAGGAAGCGGGCAAGACAATGCAGCATACTTGAGATTAAAATGTGAAGTGATGCTTTAGTTCTAAGTAAACTGATATGTGTGGAACTAAATCCTTAATCTCAGAGCTTAATAAGCAGACATGCAGACAGCTAAGCTAAGCATATCCCATAGTGCATCTCCTGCAGTTTTTACCTGTCTTCCCTGATGAGGAATATAGTCTCAGCAGAAATCCCTGGCCTATGTTGACAGCTCTGTGCTTGGCAAATTCCAGGTGCTGCCTGTAGCAGTATCTCTCCTAGGGGAAAGAGTCAGGCGTGTGGATGAGCCCATAGCCTGCTCCCACCCGTCCCACTGATGTGGGCCCTGCCATGGCTGCAGGATGGTCAGCTCCTGCTGCTCTGGCTGCAGAGCCTGTGCAGGCAGGGGCAGATGGATGGGGCCTTGCCCAGGCTGATGGGGGTTCTCCAGGCTGTCCGACTTTCCCTTTGAGCAGGCCCTGCTCAAGGATCCTCATTTCCAGGTCCCCTCTTTTGTTTTGGCACTGGGGATAAAGCCTGCTTGTTCTCAACTTCCAGGCTGCACTCTGCTCTGTTCCAGAGCCTTCTGAGCAGTGAGCCAGTGGTGTCCCGGGAGCAGCTGCTGGGTTCCCTGGGCTCTGGCTTGTGGCATCCTTCTTTGGGATCCACTGAAGCTTAACTCTCTCCAAATGGGAGGCTTTTCCTTTTGGATCCATCCTACTAGGAAAGCAGATTTGATTTCCTCTCTGTGTAGCAGTTCTTCCTGCAGGTCCTTTTCTTAAAGGATGGCTGCAGGCAGGTGGAATGATTCCCTCAGAGGCTGGAAGAAAAACCAAAATGCTTCCTATCTTGGCTGCTGCCAGAAGGTCATTCTCTCCCCTGGTCCATGTTTATTATTCTGCCATAAACATGATTTTATATCGTAAATGAAAAAATTTACCAGTGTGATACATGCTTAGGGTCTTCTTGCCTCATTACAAATGTACCCCCCTGGTCAGTTCCAACTGGGTCCTTGGGTTAGTGTACATTCCCATGTGTTTGGATATAGGATTTGCGTCAGCTAAGCTCCCACGAGGGTGCCTGTTTGTCTGGTGATGGTGGGGACTTTGTGCCCAGACACTCTTCCATGGGAGTTGGGGAAGAGGTGTGTTTTTTTAGAGCATCCTGCATGGGTAGGGAGAGATGGCCTTTGGGAAGATGCTTGCCAATGAAAGACATGTGACAAGGCTTTCTGGATGAGGGCTGGGGTCTGGAAAAAGACAGGCGAGCACTGGGGATTTACTGGCCGTGAGAAGAGGTGTCCCCAAAAGGAAGCGGGCGAGACAGATTATCGTGGAAGGATGCAGCAGGGAGCTGATGTCTTCCATCTGCTTGGAGACTGAGGCTGGGAGACAGGCGGCCCCGTCTCGTGGCCCTGTGCCAGCAGGGTGGCTGGACCCCAGAGCTGGGGGAGGCAGCTGGTGATTTTGGGGGCTGGGAGGAGGGGGAGAGAGCCGAAACCTCAGCGGGACTGGGGGTGATGCAGCCGGAGGCCGGACGCCTCGCTCGGCTGGGAGGGCTGGGGGCGGTGAGCTGCACATCCCCGAGCGGGAGGCTAGATGGCAATGTGGGCGCGGTGGTGTGCCCGGCCGCCTGCCCCGTGCCCCGCGCTCGGCGGGCCCTGAGCCTGGCTGGCCACACTGAATCGCCGCACGCTAAATCCCCCTTGGTCAGCACGTTGCCCGCCGCCGGCCCGCAGCACGGCAGCGCAGCTCCGGCCGGCCGCCGCAAGGTTCTGGGGGCACCGAGCCTGACCTGGTCCCTCGGGGAAACACCCGGCGAGAGCCAGGGAACTCTGCCTCCACGGATGGTTGTTGAGTGACCAGGGGCGTCAGGGTCAGCTTTAACCTTTCGGTGGGAGCGTGCTGGGCTAGGAAAATCACTGGGAAGATCGGTGTGCAAAGCAGCATTGGGACTCCCGTGGGGCTGGTGGCTGCTTGGGAAGAGGAGGGACAGCAGCGGGATGCTGGCTCATGGGTTGCAGGGGGCTGCAAAACAGGAGTCAGGGGTGGGCAGCAGGGAGGCACAGCCTGGCTCTCTTGTGAAGCCCTGAGCTGGGCCACTCTCCTGATGCAAAACAGCCCCTCAGAAAGCATTGTCACTCCTTGCCAGGGTCTTTCATCTAGAGGCAGATGCCAAATCTCCTTCCCTGAGGGAAAGGCATGCTAAGCCTCAGGTTTGCAGGCTGAGCAGCATTTTCCACCCAGCTGCACACAGAGGCAGTGGCAGGACCCTGCTGAGCCCTTCTGATGAGACGAGTGAGGGCTGTCATGTTTTTAAGTGTCTGCATCTCATCTGGACGTGGCTGTGCTGTTTAGGGTAGACATGACTCTGGAAGAGCAAAGAGGACAGGGAAACAGCTGGACACTTGTTTATATCCTGCAGCTACTGTTCATAGATGGAGAAGAGCAAGGGGAGAGTGTCCATCAGGGAAACTCTGGGCTGGACACTTGTACTGGGAAACGCAGAGGGGCTAGAGGGGGCAAAGAGTTGGGAGTGAGGGAAGGGAGATGGGGTTGGCACCGCTGCCAGGGCAGAGCCCCAGGGTTGAAGCTTGTGTGGTCACTGCCCAAAGGGGTCTCCCCTGAGTGCGTTAGCACCAACTACAGCCCTGCCAACTCATTTTCTGAGTAGTTTGTCCTGTTCTACAGCATAAGAAATGGGGTGGTGAATGACAGTGAATCTGGTCTGAATGCTGTTGCAGTGGTGGAGCCTCAAGTGAGCATGCCAGGCTGGCCAGCTTATCTCAGAAGCTATCAAGGATAGAGGATAGAAATTTTCCTAGGCTTGTCACAAGTGCACCCTCCAACAAGAAAATAGAATTGGAAAGCTCAGGAGTGTCTAGCCTGGAGAGAAGAAAGATTAATGAGGGCTCATGACAGAAGAATAAAAAGAAGGATGTGGAGAAAACACATCAGGCACATCCATTCACCCTCTCTGAGAGTGCAGTAGAGACATTATTCAATCAAACAAGCTGTCGGAGGAAATAAAAGTACCTTTTTTTCATTTTTCCTTTCACCCAAAACACAGGTTGCCTCATGAAATTCATTGCTCCAGGGCTTCACTGCTTAACAGAGCTCAAAATGAACCTGGATGCTCGCCTCCATGCTGGCTACTGTTAGTGTGCTCAGTGTGAATAGTACACACATCCTTCCCAGAAGATTGGGAAGTGTTGTGCCCAGTTATTGTGGCATAGACACCAAAGACAGACTGTCCCTTGGACCTTGGAAATATGAGCTTGCTTTGCAAATGTCTGAAGGCTATAAACTCCATGAACTTACAGCAGTCCTTTAAAAATAAACATGCAAGCCCCAAGGTACAACATGGCCTAAGGCAGAGCCTGTGAAGAACATCCAAGGTCTTTTGGTACAAGGCTGTACCCCAGATCCTGCTCGCTCTCTAGCTCAAAAGAGCTGCTCTTCATAGCTATGGCTATGGGTGTGGAGTGTGAGGGGCACTGCTGAGTATTCCCCGGGGCCAAGGTCAGGATGGGGATAAAGATGTCTTCCTCTGATGGCCCCCAGTTGTGACTAAGGCACCCCAATGTGGTTTCCCATATTAGATACATCTCTTGGGATTAAAGGATTTGTTGCTCTAGCTTGTAAGACTGGATGCTGACCCTGGATGAGGTAAATCTTCCTCACATATCTGGGGCAATGTGATGCAGTGATCGGAAGTCATGGTGGTCCCTTCTTGGCTCCAAAATGAGTAACGTTTTGTGGATTGGGAGAGCAGCAGCCGAGCATTAGGGGTGGCATGTACTGCTGGGGAGTGTTTCACCCACTGCATTCAGTGGATAGGAAGAGCTCAGGCGTTCCCTGATGTCCTGGTCCTGCCAAGCCTCGTCCTGCTCACTCAAACAGGTGCCACATGTTGGGATGAGGCAGAGAAAGGTACAGTGGGGTGAGTGATGCCCAATCCACTCTGATGGCCCAGCAGCAGCTCCCTGGAGGCACTGACGGCAGCAGACCACTCTAGGCTCACCAGGGATGGCAAAAGCTGAGCAGACCAGAATGTGTTTTTTACTCTTGCGCTTCAGGCCATCCCTAAGGGAGCCCTGCCTAGGGCCCTCAGGTGCTGTTTTGTCCTGACTTTTCACGCTTCACCCCAAGCATCTACCTGGGATGCATAGGAGGCTTGGGAAGGTGGTACCCATCTCCTGTGCAGGAGGGCCTATTATTTCTGCAGGATGAGCTTTTGGCGTTTTGTATTTGTGCTTGACTGGAGCAAAGACAATGGTTGTGTGCTGCCCAGCCACCTGAGCTCTGCTCCTAATCATGTTTACTTTCCTCTTCAAAACAAGGCTCCAGATTCCCTGTGGGTGTCTGGAAAAGGGTAGGAAAGGCTCCAGTTCACTGGAGGCAGAAAACTCTTTGCTTGGAGAAGTAGATAACATGAGGAGAGGAGGCGGTAGGATGGTAGATGCTATCTTTGCCCTTGTTTCCTGAGCCTGATGCTTGGCTCTTGGACATTCTTCCAGAGGCCCTAGACAGCTCCAGGAAGCCTCTAATCTGTGTTTCATAGTGCTAACATCTGTAAATAGCTGGTTTAACTGGCTTCCCAAGTCCGACACTTTGCCTCGGCTCTGCCTTGTGGAGGAGGAATAGGTTCCCAGGAGGCCTCACCTGCAGTGGGGTGGGCTGAGGACACAGGGACCTCCAGGGCATCAAATCCAGCCCTGCAGAGGCAGCTCCCTCATGAAGGCTTGACAGCTCAGGCAGTGGAACCTGGGGGAGAGGGAAGCCAGGCTGTCCTGCCTGCAAGGGAGGATCTCCAAACACCCATCAGGCTCTGTGGGGTGGGATCTACCCTTCCCCTACTCCCTGTGCTCCCTTCACTGCTGGTGTCTCCACTTTGCCAGCCTGCATTGCTTGCAGGAAAACTCAAGGGCAAAAGACTGCCAGTGCAGAGTGGTGGCTGCCAGGCAGTGCCTTGTGTGACTGCAGGAAGTTGAACAAACCTTAAGACTTTTAAGAATGGGGAAATGCAGAGTTAATGGGCTGTCCCGTGCAAATTTTGGGCCACCTGAGACTGAGCTAAACTCCCTTCTACAGCCTGCAGCTACTCCTTTGTGGGTGGTTGAAGGATGGGGAAGAGCCCTGAGAAATCCTTGGCAGATGGCATCACAGGGCAGGGAGAGGGGTTCAAGTTCAGAGCGAAGGGGCTGCATAACCTGGGAGGCATGTGCTGGGGTTTTAGGGCAGGTATTCTAGGCTGCTCTGGTGCTGTGCAAAGGCTGGGTGCTGCTGAGATATAAAAGGACTACCACCCCAAGGGACTCCTGAGTTGGTGCACAAGCTCTGTGTTTCCTGCACTTCAGCAGCCAGGCTTTTACTGAGTGGACAACAGATCCCACATGAGTTCTGCTTTTTCCGACATGGACTAGGTGGGGTGGATAGGGGCTGTTTATCATGTCTAGGGATTATGGTTACCTAGTTTATGGCAGGGATGCTACTGTGACCCTTTAAATGATGCTATGCTGGACCAACAATTTGTGTGGTCCTTAGGTAATATCTGAAGTATAGGTATGCTAAGAGAGGTGCAGATCAAACCCAGGCTGCATTTATGGCTCCAAAATCTGCCACTTTGTTATGGGGTGGCCAGTGGATTTTAGCATGCAAGTGAGGCAGGTGTTTGCCTTTCTTTCCCCATCCCTCAGCCCACCCCTTACCCTAGTCGCTGTCTTGTGTCCATCCCATTCAGCAATGAATACACTCAACCAGGCCCAGGTGCTGGTGGGACAAGCCCATACGATTAACCAGTCCTTCCTGTACATCCCTCTCACCTCTGATTTTGCCAGGCTGTGCCTCAAGCCCACCCCATTCTTTCCCCCTCCAAATCACCTGTATTAAAGGGACCATTCTATCAATAAGCCAAGTCTGATGGTTCCTATGCCCTCCTCTTGAGATGCACCAGATTCCAAGACAATCTGAGGAAGGGGTTCCATTGCAGAGCATATACTAAAGCATGTGCTTCAGCCACAGGCTCTCTGGTCCCAGGGAAGGCAGCAGGAGTGCTGTGCTGCAGTTGTGTCCCCACCAGTGTTGCAGACCCACAGCAAGGCTCCCAGGTCTTAGCTGACTCAGTTTCACACAGCTGGCACTGAACGTGACGGGTGGATAACTTAGCTGGGGCTGACAATCTCCTCAGCCTGGAGGCTGAGTTTATTGACCCAGTATCTCTAAGGTCAAGTGCTTACCTGGTGGTGTAATGCAGCAGCACCTCACTGGCAACACAGCCCCCCCAGCCCTGCCCAAGTTCTGCCTCCGAGCACTACTCACTGGCCTGCCTTTTTAATTAAGAGAATCCAGGTATTTGAATGGGCTTTGGGTTGACTTTCTACCAAGTCTTGGCCTGGCTTGGGTGTTTGCCTCACAGGTGCTGAGATCTGGTGGGGCTGTGGCAGCCTGTGGCTCAGCGGCACTGAGACATCAAACCTGAGCCGAAAGCCCCGGTGCCGTGCAGAAGGGTTAACAGTCTGCTTGCTCCCTCTGTGCTTCAGAGAGCTTTGTTCATTGGAGTATTAAATTCCACAGCTGTAAATAATCTGCAGCAGGAGAGATTATCAGGGCCTTGGGAAGAAGCAGCTTTTATTAATAAGATCAGCTCTCCCTGCGAAGCATCACGTAGTCACTCTTCACCCTTTCCTCGCTGTCTTGCCAGGCACTGCCAAGGTCCAGTGGCATAACTTCTCCACCTCCATCCTATGCCACCCATCCTCCTGCCATGCTCCTGCTGTCTTGCTCTTGCTGATTGGCAAATACGGCTTTTCACAGCAACCAGCAGTGCAGGCTAGAAATCTCATCTCACTTTACCTGAGATGTAATTGTGGTTTGACATGGCCAGCCTGCTGCTAGCCAAGGTGGGAAGGTGGTGAGACACATCCTTGCTGGGACAGGAGTGTGGTGCTTCTTGCCATCATGGCACCTGCCTCTGTGCCAGGCTGGAGGCTGCTCCACCTGTGACTCCTCCAGGGGTATGGCTGTGGCAGGTGCAGCATGCAGGGCCTGGATGTGGTTTTCCATGGCTCTCCCAGGAGCAGAAAACAGGCCTAGCGGGTGTTTGAATGGAAACACATTCCTGGCGATTTAGAATTGTGTGGTTTGGTGTCTGGGAGCTTTTTCCAGAGCATCCTCCATGAAGGCAGGAAGATCTCAGCTGCCCAGGGCGGACTAGGCTCTAGCTAGCAAACCAGCCTAGGAGAGGCTTTTTAGGATGGACACCAGGCCTTGGCCCTCTTTCAAGCAGCCCAGTCCCAGGGGATTCCTCACTTCCATGTGAGGAAGAATCCCCTTGCCTAATTCTTCCTCAGACCCTACTCTCCCTGACAAGTCATTTCCAGTCCTAGCACATTCCCGGCAGTGATAGATCCCCTCTGCCACCAGAGCTGAGAACATGGCAGGGACATCAGGCCTTGTGGTGATTCCCACCTACAGGAGGTGGCTGTGGCTGCAGTGGCTCCTCACTACACTGCACCAATCCACCTGGTGCAGGGCCCTGCTGAGCTTTTAGCTTTCTTTTCTGGCAGAGCTAGAGACTCAACATGAGGCCCCTGTACCCCATAACATCCGTAAGCAGTGCACAGACATCCTCCTTCTCTGCTGGGAAAGGGATTGGTATTTGGGGAGCAGCAAATGCTTTGAGTTTGGGGGAGGGAGTACCCCAGTTTGCACCAGTCTTTCAGGACACTGTTAAGCACTGCCAAGGGCACCAGCCCCACAGTAAGGCCTCTGAGAAGTGAGTGCCAGCTCGCCCTGCCACTTCCCACTTTCCTGGAGAAGCTGCTGCGTTCAGAGCTAACCCTGATGAGGCACATCTTCCCCCCCTCATCACTCACCCAGCTCAATTCTCCTCCCCACATCCCCAAACAAGTCTGTACCCCGCTGACCAAAGCATCACTTTAATTAAAATGGTTCCCCTGCCATGCATCATCTGAATGTCTCCGGTTATTCCCGCTGGGCTCCAGCCAGAGGGATGTGCGGGGGCAGAGTATCGGGTCAAAATCTCTCCGAACTGCAGCCAGAGAAAGTCAGAGCAGAGGAAGCAGCTGATGGCCTCACTGCCCCGCTGCCAATGGGCTCTCAGCAAGGGGGAGCTCTGCCCCAAGAAGGCCTGGGAATGAGACATGGCCTTTCTCCCTGCAGAGGCAGGGAGGAACTGCGGATGCCCAGGGGAGGCTGGGAATCAATGCTGTGAGCAGGGATCACCAGCTCCCTGGGCATGGCTGTTGTTCCTGCAGGAGAATCAAGCTGGCAGCCATGCACCATGCTTGGTGGGGTTTGGAGGACTTTTTCCAAGGCCCTGAGAGGAGTAAGCATGGGACATCCAGTGGGGTTTGTAAAATGGAGATGGGAGGCAGGTCCGTAAGAGTATACAAAGGATTCCCTCCTAAATGGAGACAAGCTTTTCTATCAAGGTTGCAGGGCTTCATTTGGGTTACCTAGGAGATCATCTGGAGCAAGGGCTGCCTGCTCCAAGGTGGCTTTGCTCTCAAGAAAAACACCTTCACCTCCCCCTGCCCCCAGTGTACTGGCAGCTTTCTCTGGGATGAGAAAAGAGGGGGGGTGCTAAGGAGCAGTAACTCCCTTGGGGCACCACATGGAGGCATTCCTCCCATTTCCCTAAGAAGGGTGAGTGCTAGCTCCACCCACACTGCTGCTGGAGTGCCCCTGGGCTAGGGTCCTGCAGTGGCATAGCCGCTGCTGGTGCCTCAGACATGCTGCAGGCCGAGCTCTGAGCAATGGGAATTGCCAGGGTGTTTCAACGCTTGCTTCAGTATGTCCCCCATCCCAACCTGGGTGGGACATATGCCACACGTGGTCACTGTGACCCTCACACCTCACACGTGGATGCAACAAGTGGGCACCCTGTGGTGTTGGGGGTGTGCAAATGACGACGTTTTACTCCAGCCCCTGCAGAGACCCCAACCCTTGTGCTTTGGGAAGTAGAAATTCAGCCTTCTGGCAGGAGGTGAGTAAAGCCGGGGAGGAGCAGGAAAAAGGCCTTGCTGTACCGTGGGAAGGACTCTCTGAGGGGCTTGAAATCCATATGGATGTTCTTAGGAGCCTCCCATCTGTTGGGACATTATTATAGCAGCCCCCGCTGTCATGTGCTGCCATAGAGCAAGAGGTCTTGTGCACTCATATGAACCTGTGGCATCAGCTAGCAGTAAATTGAAATTCTTTTCCTCCTGGACATGCTGGGCTGAATCCATGGGCACTTACGGAAACTGCTGGGACACGTGTGTGCTGCTTTATTAAAGTATGTAGCATTTCATCCCTGCATGGCGGGTGGCAGGAGTCAGGCATGTGCCCAGTCTGTGGTTTCTCCCTGCTCCTGTCAGCTTTGCTCTGCTAAGACACCCTGTGTGTCCCCTCCCACACGGCCTGCCCATGGGCTCGATCCCCATCCCCGTTCTCATCTCCATCCCCATCTCCATCCCNGTCCCTGCAAGGCGGGAGGCGGCCACAAGGTGTCAGGCGGGTGCCGGGCTGCCTTCGCACGGAACCGGGCTGCGGGACCGCCGGCTGCCGCCCGTGGGACCAGCGATCCCGGCGGGCCTGGGGAGCACCCCTCTGGAAACCGCAAATGAGGGGCAGGGTTTGCTGTTACCGACACCCCTGAGCGCGCCTCTGTCCAGGGAAAGGATGGCTTCTCTTCCTTTTCCCACGGAGGGAGGGAGATACGTTTTTCAGGTGCTGTGTGAGTTTTGCCCGGTTTTTCAGAGCGGGGAGGGGAAAGCTGGTGGTCTCCCGTCTGGAGCACCCCAGGTGAGATGAGCTGTGTTGGGCCTCAGCCCCTCGCTGCGGAGTGCAAAGGAAGGCTGCCCGACGAGGGGAACAAAGGGTCTTGGATAGCAGCTCTAGCGAGCAGGGAGTGTTGGCAAACACGGCTGCCATTGCTCAGGGAAGAAAGCAGCAGGGGCGTGGGGAGACCCTGAGCTCAAGGGGCTGTGGGTTCCCAGCATGAAAAGGGGATCAGGAGGTTCGTGGTGCTGAATTTCCCTTGGCAGGCACCTGCTGGACCTTGAACCAAGTTCAGTTGTGCTTCTCCCTGCCCTCTGCTTTGTGGCTGCGCTGAGCGTGGGGGGAACCCATCTTTCCCACTGCATTTTCGTGGCGGAGGCGGGGGAGCTGGTGCAGAGAGAGCAGGCTGGGGAGGATGCATCAGTGAGTGACGTGTGATGCTGGAGCGAGCAGTGGCCCAGCCTCGCTCAGGTGCAGTTCTCCGTGCTGCGCCTCACGTACAGACGCTGTCTATCCTCCAGCTATTTACCACCAGCTCATTTTGCAAACTCTGCACTCGCGAGGTTTTTTTTTTTCCCCTCTCTCCCTTCCTACTTCCCTCCCTCCCTCTCTCTCTTCCCTGTAGAGATGCTCAGTGTTCCCCATTCAGCTTCAAGCCAAGGTCCTCCACCTGCACAGGCATTGCTCACGCTGCCCTGCCTGCAGGTTCTGTTGGACCTGTCCAAAATCACCCCCCTTCCCTTTCTCCCATTCCACTGGGGCTTTAGTCCTGGTGGGGGCAACTCTAGTGAACAAAGAGGGAGGCTGGTGTGAGCTGAAATGCTGCTAGGAGGGAGACTTGGCCACAGAGCCTGCTGCTCCTGCACCCATGAGCCTAGAGGTCCGGCCCTTGCTGCCCTGCAGGGCTGCTCACTTCCCACTGGGGTGTGGGATTGCCGTCTTTGCTGACTGGGGATAACTGTCCTTTGTTAGAGGAGAGGGAGGAAGGGAGGAAGGAAGGAAGGAAGGAAGGAAGGAAGGAAGGAAGGAAGGAC
>VWZW01003848.1:186378-220080 GCA_013397115.1 Edolisoma coerulescens
ATGGATGCGGGGAGGTGGTGATGGAGAAGCGGGGGGGCGGAGGGGGGGGAATTTTCTGGCTGTGCTCCGGCCTCCACCTCCGTCCCCCTCTCCCCTGCGCCAGGCACCCTCCCCCCGCCATTAGCATAGGCCTGCCCGGTTTACATGTCGGGCTGCACGTTGCCGCGGCCGGATCCAGCAGCCAGCAGCGCTGGCAGCCGCCCCGAGTCAGCTGCTTCCCCGCGAGGAGCGGCGGGAGCCGAGCGGGGCGGGCGGCGGGAGGCGCCCGCGGGCACCGCCGTTAAGGTGTCCTCACGGAGATGGGGCCGGCACCGCCGCCAAGGAGTCCTCAAGGAGACGGGGCCGCCCCCGCCCGGCACCGCCGCCCCCGCCCGGCTCCCCGCGCCCCGATGTCCCCGGGGCGAGCGGGACCCCACAGGTTTTACTCCGGGCTGCCACCGTGACTTCGGGCCCCAGCGTGGCCCGGTGTTGCTCTCCATGAGCCCCTCGGTGCCCTCTTGGCAATCCCAGGGTGGGGGTGCTGGGAGCAGGCTGGGATTTGGGGGACACAGCCGCATGGTGCTGTCAACAAACTCCCTTCTCCCTGCTGCCCGTTTCCATGGCCGGCCTCGCAGGGCAGTGCCGGGGCATCCTCTTCTTCTGCAGCTTCTTTGTCCCCTGGGGCATGTTCACAGCCCCACATCCTGCTCTCCCATGACCCACCACTTGCATCAGAGGTCCCCTTTAGTGGGGAAAGCTAGGAGAAGGAGCTGAGTAACTCCCTGATATTTGCTGGCAGAGGCAGGAAGTGAGGTCTGCTTGGTGCTTTGATACAAGGAGAGGAAAAGCCCCCTTTTTTTTTGTTTGTTTCTGAGGCCTCCAAGGATCACCTGGGACTATATGTGTTGGTCGTTTCCAGCTGGATCTGGGATTTCCCACTGTAGGGACCAGGACAATAGCTTCACCGGCACAGCTGTGGGACGGGTGACTGAGCGGAAGAAGTGACTGCACACAGCCCCACAGCTTCCCTCTCCCCCCGGGGCAGGTGTGGATCATGCCTGCAGTGCACCACGAAACAGCCCTTGCTGTTCCCAGACGGTGGTGAGCTGGGGCAATCGCTGCTTTCCTATCCGTCCTGCCCATTCTGTCACACGGGGAATAAAGTTTCCTTCAGAAGGAAACCTCACCAATGTCTGCCTGCATTGGTGAGGTTTCCTTCTGGGGAGTGTTGGAGGTGCAGAGCTAATCAGGGGGAGCTCTGGATGAGACCCTGAGAGAGGCACTTCTCCAGGTGAGAATGTCTAGCATGCCTTTTCCAAATAGCACACTGACTCAGTTCCTGCTGGGGGTACCTACCCCTGTGCCACCCCCATGCCACTCTGCAGGAGCAGAGCTGTCCTGTGGTGTGGGCCAGGGACCCTGCAGAAGGTGCCAGCACAGTGCTTGCAGTGGCTCAGCCCCATTTTTCAGTAGCACCCATGCTACTTAGGGGATGGACAAGGATGGTGCTGCAGCACTGACCTCCTCAGCATGGACAGCTGTGCCCCAGGAATGGTGTCGTGCAGATCTGGTGGTGCCTTTGGGAGTGTTTGGGCACCAGTTCAGGCCTGCTGGTCCTCCTCTAGGCTGGATGATCCCACCTGCCTGACCTAAATCCCACAGTGGTTTCAGCAGGACACAGTGTTTTTCATCACCCCTTGCCTGAACCAGTTAGGTAGGATGGCTGTGTGCTGGGAGGTGGTTACTCTAAAGGAGTTCGTGCATCAGCGGAATCCTGGATCCTGCAGGACCCTTCATCCAGAGGGCAGGCAAGAGGAGAACTCTCCATCCAGTGGAGTGAAGTGTCCCTGGGGCCGGGAGGGGTTGCAGGAGGAGGACAGGAGAGCCTGGAGTGACACAGGTGTTTCCACAGTGTGGTGGGCAGGAGGTCCCTGCCTGGTTTTGCACTTTGCAGCACCTCCAAGCCACTGGTATCACAGGCCTTGATGGGGCTTGAGCCCAGGGAGGACAAGGGCACACCTTGCCACCCTGTGTTAGCCTGGCTCGAGGAAAGAAGAGCATCTAAACTCCAGATGAAGCATGGAGCAGAGCCCAGCTGCTCGGCTGGGCAGTTTCTCACCTCCACCCTGTGACCCGCATTAGTTCTCACTGCTTGGCTGCCAGGAAGTCAAACGGTGCCTTGCTTGGACAAGCTGTCAATCCAGGGATTTTTGTTCTCATATTAAACCAGCTAAGTATTCAGAATCAGTTCCAGCTACCACCACAGGGAAAGCAACTCCAAGATACATAAATCCCTGCCAAGCCTGCCTGTGCTACCTCTGAGGCAGCAGTGCCGCTGCTCTGTGGTGCTGCCCGGAGTGGGTGTGTGGCAGGGCTCCGACCCAGTGTCCGGCCGAGCTCACGGGGAGAGGATCTCTCTGCAAACCTGCCAGCCAGTACACAGGGAGCGTGCCCTGATACCACTTTGCTGAGGGGCATCCAAAAGTGTGCCCAGATCCCTGTCCTCAGGAAGCCCTTGGAAAGGAGTGGATAATGCCTGCCTGCAGCCTCAGGTGGAGGAGAGCAGGATGGGGGAGCTGGTGTGCAACCCACCACCATCACGTGCTCAGGTCCCTGCGGCTGTGGGTCAGAGAGACCCACTCCGCATCCATGCATGGGGCAGGACGAGACCTCCCCGTGTAGGACAGCCACGCTCAGGCCATTTTCTGCGTGCCTGGCACTTTGTCTCACTGGGTTTTCCCCATGTGGTTTGCGGGACCTGGAGCTTGTTGGCCTGCTGGGCACACCACACAGCGTGTCCCTTTTCCAGGGTGAGCTAGTCTGGCTCTCCCAGTCCTGTTTCGGGAAGCAGGGATCAGGGGAGTACGCCCTGCCGGGCACGTAGGCCATCCTTGGGTAATGACTCTGAGTGTTTGGCCGTCTGATGCAATGAACTAATTAGGAATTTGCTGTCACCACAGCTGGACTCACCTGGCTTGTACACTACAGCCGGGTGATTCTCACTCCATGTGACAGTCCTCCAGCCTCACTGGGCACCAGGAATAGCAGCGAGGGGATCACATGGCCACTCTGGCTGTCCTCCCCTGCACTATGACAGCCTTCTGGCAGCCACGCGTGAGAGCGTCATGAGGTGGCTTCAGTGGCTGTGGAGGAACGTGCTCCTCCTTACCAGCCCCTGGGACAAGCAGGTGACACATCTCCTGATGTGCCAGCAGCACACGAGGCTGCGGTGCGGCCCTGGCAGCAGGGAGTGGTGGTCATGGCACCCCTCCTCTCTTGGATTCAACAAAGATAGCCACGGGCACTGAGGTGACCGAATGCCTTTGGAAATTTCTCCCTGGTGCTTTGCAAGGATCCTCGTGCCAGGCAAAGAGCTGAGCTGGGCAGACCTGTGCTTCTTGCAGCAGGGAAGCATCCTGCTGCCTGTCCAGGCACGGTGCTCTGCCTGTACTGCCCCTGTAGTGGGTGCCCAGCAGCTGTGAGGTGAGGTAGGCAGAACATACAAGGACTCCCCTTCCCAAGTAACACACAATACAGAGAATCCTTCAATGCTGATGAATAATTTTCATACCTCTCCAGGTGTGCAGGTTGCATGCTGGGCTTTCAGTGCTGATGCTAGCTCAGGGCATGGCAGCATCACTGGGTTTTCCCACAGGGAACCCCTGGAAAGAGCCCACTCCCAGCATGTGCCAAGGGCCAGTGTCAGTGAGTGGACATTCTGAGAACCACCGTGGTGACTGTGAAGGTGGGGGGTCCTGGGGAGGACATGCTGGGCATAAGCAGAAATCAGCCACAGCTGCTGGAAGAGCCTCGGAGAGGAAAAGTATTCAGCCCACGGAAAATGAATTAGTGTTGACGTTCACTGAACATTTGTTTAGATTAAGCAATATGGCTCCAAGTTCCTCAGCTGTGGGGAGCCGGTCACCACAGCACTTACTGGATGTCTCTTGGTATTGCTGTTCGTGGCACTGGCCAAGGGACTGAGTGGTGGTGGGGAGAGCTGGCCCCACCCTCAGGAGCCTCCTCCTCTGCACCACACCTTCTCTCCCTGGTTTCTCCTCAGCCAGAGAGCTGAGGCAATGGTGGTTTTCCTCTTCAGAAGTGGATGCTCTGGGTGATGCCCTCTCCCAAAAGGCATTTGCAGCATTTGCAAGGAGGCCATGGTGGGGCATCTGGTGCAAGGACCTGCCAAACTTTCCTGTGGGTGCCGGAGATACGGAGGTGACAGGCAGCCTTGCTCCAGCTCTGTCCCAGCTCTGCTGGGATGGTGCCACTGGGGTCCCTGCAGTCATCAGGGCATCAACTGTTCCACCAAAAGCAGAGTTTAGGAAAGGCTGTGGCTGGGGACTGTGGTCTACTCTCCACTGGCACCAACACCTCCTAGCAGCTGTATGTGTGGCTCTGCCAGCTGGGCATGCAAAAATACCCTAGAGGCATGGAATAAAATGTATTTATTTCTTAGAAATCTGTATAAATTGGAACCATCTTCCAACAAGAAGTGCTGAGTTTGGTTTCCCAATGTAAAGTGGCAGCTACAATGAAGAAAAAGACAAAAAAAGGCTGGACCACCCACTGTCTGGGGAGAGAGTGCCCTGGGCCCCCGGGGTGTTTGGAGGGGGAACCATCTGGGCCCTGGGGTCTCTGCAGGTGGGACGCTTGCTGCCTGCAAATGCGGGGAAGCGTTCCCGCAATCCTCCACAAACCCAAGAGAGCCACCTTAAGAGCTCTCCCTCCATAGGACCAAACGGGATCCGCCAGGCGTTTCATATACCATATTCTATAGCCAAGGAAGCCTTAACAAAGAGCCGTACGCTCTCACGTTTCGCTTCAGGCTTCTCCCTGCTGCAGCTGGAGCTGAGTTTTTAAAAATCTTTGTGTCATTATTTTGTTCCTCTTTTGATTCAGCCATCGAGGGACAAGGAGATGCCAAACGAAAAGAATGGGCATTTAAACAGAACTAGATTGAAGAGGCAGTGTGTGCGCTGAACAACAAGTCTTTTTACATTTCATATGATCTTATACATGGGCTCCATTCAGTATATTTCCCCTCTGTTTCATTTGAATGTACAGAATTAGCCATTCACATCCTCTGGAATTACAGCTCTTTAACATTTCCATTCTGAGCTGCCTCCATATTTTGGGGGTTGGGAGTGTTATTAGCTCAGCTGGGGAAGCACAAGCTGAGGTCAGAGTTGGTCTTGCAGGCTGGAAATGAGCTTTTTCTTTTTTTGGAAAGTGCAAGATTTGATGCATGATGACTCTGGTCAAAAAAATATACGAGCATACACAATAATGTGTATGTGCTAGAACATGCATGGATCTGGTTTCAGCGGAGGTGGTCTTTTTCACATTAATCTCAGTGAAGTTATTTCTTTAGACAGAAAAGTGAGCCTCGGTTTTCGGATGTGGGGTGAGCTCCGTGATCGCCTGAGGTCGCACGCGTGGCTGTGTCCTTGTGCGTGGCTGCTGCCTCATTGTCTTTTTGAAAGACAAATATCAAAAACAAATATTTACTGTGCTGTTTACTAAAGCTCCCTGGATACTGATACAAATTTAGAAGAGTTGGCCCAGAAAACTCATTCAAACTGAGCTTGGAGTCACAAGAGGAAAACCATGAGGGATGTGTACGTGCAGCTAATTTTGCTGAAAAGCTCAGGACCTGGCACTGCTGCCCTGAGCCAAGGATGGGACTGTGCAGTGGCATTGGTGCATCCTGCAGTCTACGCTGCCTTCCCTGAGAGTCCTGCAGTATTCCTGTGGTGGTACTTACACACATCATCAGAAGGAAGAAGGCTGGCTTGGGAATGTTTCTCTTGTGAATCTGCCTTTCTTCTAGCTTTACTTGTCTGCTGGCACACCTAAGCCAGTGTCTTCTTTGGGGGTGTTCCCCCTTTCCTCAGCATCTCCATGCAGGAGGGTTTATTGCCAGCCAGCTGGGATGTGAAAGTGGGAACAATCTGCAGAGAGGAGAGAGCAGAACCTGCCGCATGTCCACTGGCCGCTCTGCGATGCCTGCGCGCTGCAGAGAGGTGCTTCCCTTGGGGGACCCGCAGGCTGTGGACCGAGTGGTCTGCAAGAAACAACATCCCAGAAGGAAGTCTCTGCCTCCTCTGCCACTCTTATCTGTGCTATATATTTAACTTTTTCTGTCTATGGCTTCTGCATCATCATTTCCTCAGGCCACTTCATCTGGTTGTTGTGGAAATGAGGACAAGGTGGCAAACAACAAACATGGGCCCCCAACAGGGCAAATAAACCCAGCAAGGTCGAGTGTGACTCAGAAGGCAGCAAGGCTCCCATTTTTCTCCCCACCTGGCTTTCTGTAAGGCAAGGTTTAGCTGCTTCTCAAGGGCAGGAGCACAGACCTGGGGGCTGGAACATCGTGCTCTGCAGGTGATTGTTGCCAGCTGACTTCACTTTAATACACAGCATCTGCTAGAGAGGGCTTACCTGAGCCAGGCACAAATCCCAAGTCCCCGATCGACCACCCCTGAACCAGTCAAACACAACCAGGTTGCAGGCTTTCCTGGAGATCCCTTCAATCACAGCCCCCTGCCTTAATTTAACCTGGTTATTTATACCTTTTCCTGTGTGTGTTTAATTATAGCACAACCTGGCAATACCGCTGTGCTTAACGGTCTGTTGGCGTTTCCATTATGAGCCCAGACTGGAAGGGATTATATAGCCTGAGTGTTTGAACTGAGCCTCAGACAGAGACTTGGCATAGGCTTGCAACCCAAATACAGAGATTTTCAATTGGCTAATGGCAGTTTTGAAAAGGGAACATTTTTCACATGCTTAGGCTCTTCCATTTGCTTAAGCTGCCTTCCTCTGTTTTAAACACAGCAAGCAAGGAGTAGTAATTCAGCCTGTTACAGCAGTGACTCATGTTTGCTGCACAGTGATGCCATAACCAGCCAAGGCAAGGCCTTCTGCCTTAAGAGGAATTACACACAGAGAGATGACTGGGCAAAGTCAGCTCTTCCACTCACCGGAGTCACACCATCTGTGCACCTTAACTGCAGCTGCCATGGCCGGCATGAGTTGTCTGACCACGTCTCAGGCTCTGCAGTGGAGACATCTAATGTCACCAAGATGTCCTGGACTTCACGAGCAGCCTGTAGCATTTATAGGGCATCAGTTGTTTCATCCTCAAGTAGACGAATCAAACAGGATAGCTTGATCAAGTCCTAAAAATGCTTTTCCTTCCCATCAGCTCTATGGGGAACCAGGGGTAATAGGTCAGGCAGCAGTGTCCACACTGGGGATAGTCTGGTGGGACCAGTCACACTTGCTGCAAATCTAGAGTAGCTCCCATGGTGGGATGTGGTCCATCCATCTATCTCCACAAGATTTTTCTCTAACAGCAAGGAATGCAGAGCAAGACCAGTCTTCTTTTAACGCACAGGAGTCTTTGACACAGAAGAACCAAGTGATTTACCCATGGTCTCCCAGTAGGTCAAAGCAAACCTAGATCTGGGAGCAAACCTAGATCTGCATTGCACAGTGATGCCTCTGCAGTGGGCCTTTCCCCATTCTGAATGCATGAAGTAAGCAAGTTGATATAACAAGCAAGAGAATATCATGTTTTGGGAAGAGTTATAAGTCAAGTTGGCCAGACACCGGCAAAGAAAACTAGCTAGTGAATGAAGAGAAGCTTATAGCAAAGACCATGTGTTCCAAACAGCCTTTCTCTCCAGGAAGCTTGCTTTTGCCCTTGGTGGAAGGTGGTCTGTGCCTGTGTCCAGTGGAGAGCTGGTGCATCCATTGCTGTCTCCAGTCTCTTGCCTTTTGGAGCCTGAGTGGAGAGAGGTGAATACCAGACCCTGTACTCAGCTGGAAGAGAAGCATCAAGCCCCAAAGCTGCTGCATTTGCAGCTCATACCTAGAGGGATGCTGTGCAAGGTGCCCTGGCTGCTGCTCCCCTGGAGCTGGGGCTGCACTTCGTTCCCCATCTGAGGGGTACCAGAGTTGGGTGAGCTCACCCAGGCTGTGCTAGGCAGCTACATCCCCTGACCTGGGAAGGGCTGGTGGGGACTGGACAGAGGATACAGCTCTGTTCCCACCAGGGCTGTCACCATGGGAACTTTAGGGACCGAGGCCATTTATGGCTGGTTGTAAACCCTGACTCTGACAGCAAAGCCTTTCTTCGCCTTTTCCTCTGGACTTGGCCCTGGCTGTCCCAGAGAAAGCAGGCTCAAATTCTACCTCCGGCTGGCTCTGCACAGACATCCCCTGGCACTGAGCGCTGGCCCGCTGCGTGGGAGCTGCTCGAGCTCAGCGAAGGGTCCTGGCTGTCTCTCCCAGAGAAAGTGGAGCAGACGCCTGAGGTTGCTGAGCATCACAGGTCTGACAGCTCTGCAGACACCTGCGGATACGCAGGGGGAGGGAAATGGTGGGTTAGTGGTGCCATTGCCCCTTGGAGGAGCTCTCAGATCAATTTGTGAGGCAATTGATCTCTGCTAAAGTCTAGCTCCCCTTGGCAGATTCCCAGCTTTGAGGCTGGAAAGGCTCATCTTTCGGCTTGGCCAAAACCGAAAGTGCTGTGGTGAAAAGACGGAGAAACAGCTGGCAAGAGCCAGCCTGTGGAGGAGAAGTTGAGGGCAGAAGGACTTCAGCAGCCAAATCTCATCTGGTCCTTCTTCTGATGCCAAATGCTCCTGTGAAAGCCACTTGGGTTGTGCAGCTCCTGAGGACTACCCCAGTTTGGATGCCTGCCTGGTCTTCCTCTAGAGAGAGAGAGTGGTTAAAATACAGACCTGGTATCGATGCTGCTCTGTCTCCTGGGAGCTAAAGTCCAGGTAGCTCATGACCCTCTTGTCCTTTTGCAGGCTCAGCACCCTAGTTGGACCACTGATCCCACAGTGTGCCACGATGCGCTGCTAACAAAATGTGGTGGCATGACCATGGTGCTGAATGGGAGCCTCCATGGCAGGGGAGTGTCTGGCAGGGCAGGACGTGGGGACCAAGAGGCAGCCCTGGTTCTTCATGGTGAGGGCCTGGGGGAGAGAGGGCATTTTGCCAGACTGCCTGGCTTTCAGTTCAGGTTTGTGTTAAAAAGTAAAAGCTCCCTGCAGAATACAGAACCCGCTGTTACAGCAGAATAAAAAATTCAGTACTCAATACTTCGTTATAATTTGGACTTGATGATCCTTGTGGGTCCCTTCTGACTTGGGATATTCTAATACAAAGAGAAAGCTTCAAGAGATACTCTCCAGCCACTCCATATAGAAAGCCTTTCAGGGGAGAGCTGCCCACAGTGGAGAGCTCCCTTTCCCAATGAACCTTGCATGCACAAATAACTTTCCACCTCAGTTTCCCCCACAGCGTGAGGTCCAGCTCTGCCCATCGGGCCTGCCAGGACCTGTGACCCCATCTGCACAGGAAGACATCTGGCAAAGTGACGCACTTGGAATAACATGGACCACTGCTTTCTCCATTCTTCTGCTTCATGCGCCCTGATTTCCGTGGCGGATGAGTCACTGGCTGGCACCTTGGCTGGAAGATGGACGAGCCACCCCCATGCTGCTGACACAGCCTGAATACAGACTTTCTGCCCTTACCTAGGTATGAAACCAGGAAGGGGAGATGTGCTTCCTAAGAAAAAGTGACTAGATTTATTCTGGGCTTCCTGTGGGATTCTGGAGAAAAATGAAAAGTCTTTGCTGCTTTATGAGGGTAAGCGCTGCTTTTTTTTTTTTTTTTTTTTTTTTTTTTTTTTTTTTTTTTTTTTTTTTTTTTTTTAATGTGTGTTGCTTTTGCATTCTTTTGTTTTTGAGAAAGTGGTAGGAAAATTTTCCTCCTTAAGGGAAAAACAAAGCAAAAGCAGAGACTGGTAGTGTTGACTGCTCATCCATGGAGAACAGTGGTCCCATGAAAGGCTAATATCTGTTTGCACTGATTCCTAGAGCTAATGAAGTATGACTGTGAAGGGGGCTCCTAATGCTAGTGCAAAGCAAGGCTCACAAGCTTCAGATGTTTTCCTGGATGGTCTCCAAACCTTCTGCCCTCCTTTGGGCTACAGCTGAGGTTGGAGACCTCAGAGCTGCGAAGACTTCAGTGCAGCTGCTTCCAAGCAAAACCAGAGCCATCACAATGAAAACAAATAAACAAATGGCACTATTCTGAGCCTCAGACACATTGGAGGGTTTTATTTGCGCCCCAGCATCCAGCATGTGTCCCTCCCTGTTTGGGAGCAGTGTCCTGATTTAAAGTCTGTTACTTTCTGATTAATTCCCTCCTCTGTCTTCCGAGAGGGAAGCCTGCACACCTCTAGTAGACTCTTAGCTCATGCTTAAAGGGGTCTGTTGGTTTCCACTAGCAGGGCATTATGGTACAGGACTGATTCACCCCATACCAGGATGAACACTCACAGTGTATTTCCATGACATGCAGCTACCTCTCCATACCTCATGTTAAAGAAACCTTTTCGCAGATGTGGTCTTGTCCTGACACCCCTAAAGTCAGCTCTTATGCTCCCTGTGCACGTTTTGGCTGTCACATCTGCCTGCGGTGCCCTCCAAGACCTCTTGGTTTAACTGAGTGCTTGCCTCATTTATTGCTGGTAATACTCAGCAGCTGGCTGCCCCCTCCTCCTGCTCTCCTCCTTGTTTCTTCTGGTTCTTGGGATACCCCAGCTTTCTCCAGGGCTGCAGCCTTGTAGGATCCTCTGCATCATTGTGCTGTGCTCTTCAGTTCATGCTGAGTACTCACAGAGGTTCATCTTCCTTTTCCCTCCTATATTCAGTCCAGTTTCTCTTCAATCATCTCAATCATCTCCAATTCCCATCTCAAATCCTCCCTCCTCCCAGCAGTTCCTGTGTTTGTCTCTTGATCCAGCCAGCCCCTTTCCCTACCTGCCTGTGCATGCATTGCTCACTCTGCCTGAGCCAGGATGGGGCGTGTGAGGTGGCAGAAGCTGCCTAGTCTCAGGGATGGACTGGACTTGTGATTTGGATTGCAGCGATCCACAGCTTTGCTTATCTGGAAATCCTGCTCAGCCCCTGGCTGGAGTGCATCCTGAAAGGGGAAAAGTTTCAGGGAATTCGGCCGGTAAGCTCTGTAAGACTGCCTTAAGGGAGCACATGTGAAACGGAATATTTCAAAGACTTGGCTAAGTTTGGCGGCAGAAAAGGGTGCATCTGGACTAAACCAAAGGCCTTCCCTGCTTCTCCTTTTGCCAAACTTCAAGTTTGCATGCCAAAAACATGCAGCTTGAAGAGCTCTTCAAAGAAAAGGTCATCAGATTTCTCTGTAACAAAAGCAAGAGAAACCAAAGCATTTCCCCTTACAATGTTCTTGGAACTACATGAATCATTTTGGCTGAAATTATATATTTTATAACTATATTTGCTTAGATATTTCAGCATTAGGCAGCTAACCAGCGAGACGAAGTTCAACCCAAACATTTTAGCATGGCCTAGTTAAAACCAGCTGAATAACAGCACTTGGCATGGGAAGAGTAACTGCAGGTCCACAGCGCTGGGAAGGAGCAGGCTTACCTGCAATGCCTGTCCCTTGTGTCATTGCGTCATTGCTTTCATAGAGCTTCTGGAATGGAGATAATGTTTGGTCAGGCTGAGGGAAATCACACTTTGATCCTTTTTTGCCTTCACTTTCTTTCTCCTCCAAACCAGAATGACAGTGCCCCATCTTTAACCTGTGAGTGGTATGCCTTGGTTTGGAGATGGCACTTGGAGTGGACTATTTCTTAGGCACAGTAGAGTTGGTCAGCTTATACCAGTGCTTTCCAGCTCCCTCAATCTTACACCTCAGGGCAGCTCTGAACGGTGGTGTATCCTGCATCAGCAGGAGGCTGTGTGATCCATACAGCAGGGCGAGGAGGAGACGGAAGAGCCGAGCCAGGCATCACAGACCAACGTGTGCTGGGAAGTGCAGATGTGCCACAGGAAATGGCTGAAGATGGCGGCTCCAGGGGCAGGCAGGGCTGGACAAGGCTGTACCACTGCTCAGGGCTGTACAGTATCCTCTCCCATTTTTCTGCAGCGTGATGAAATGGTGCTTTACCAGCTTCTTTTCTGGTGGTCTGTGGTGTGTCTGTGTTCTGTCAAGCCGGGGAGTCAGCATCCCAAAGAGAAGTGGTGCTGCCAAGGACTGGGAGGAACTTGTCCTGCAAGGAGCCCAGCACCAGGATGTACAGCTGGGCCACAGCGAATGGCATAGGGCTGCACTGCAGCAGTGGAGGTGTTGCAGAGGATGGGAGAAGCCTTAAGTCCTTGTTTAGCACCAGCTGCTGAAACACTGTGCACTGAGAGGTGGGTACAGATGCTGCCTCAGCTCAGGGCCCTTTTCCCTTCTCCCTCCTGCACCACTGCTGTGCCCTGGCACAGGCCACTGCTGTCACAGAAGGCAAGAAGCTGACCCTGCTGTGGTGGTGCTGCAGTGGGCGCAGGCAGGGCTGGGGAGCAGTACTGCCCTTTGCAGAGGTGCTGCGTGTCCTCAGAGGTGCTGGTTTTGCTCTGCTGACAGTTCCCCATGAGCATTCTTTTTCCTCTCTGGGAGACTAAATAGGCTCTGAGCAAGGAGAATCTGGCAGTCATCCCAGGCCCTGCTGTGCCACTGGGGTGTTTGGGGAGGGGAGAGAATAGCCCAAGAGGTGGAGAGCAGGAACTCATGGTGCAGCCACAATTTTCACAACAGCCTCCTTGCTCTCTACCTCTGCCACGGGAAGGGCTCTCCACGTCTCCTAAGTGCTCAACTAGGAGCAAACTGCACTTTCCTTTCTGCCCATCTGCTGAGTCTGTGGCATCTCTCTCGCATTTAAGTACTTCTTGACACTGGTAATATGGACCCTTTTGACAAACGAAGGAGAAAGGAGGGACATGTCAGGGCCTGGACAAGGAAATAAATATTTAGACTCAGATCCACCGAAGATAATGTGCTTTGCATCTGGCTGCCACCAAGATGTGATGAGCAGCCTCTGAGGTCAGGAGAGTTTGCTCATCCTTTGCTTGGGTGGCTTGTGGGTGCTCAGCACGGCTCCAGCACTGTGGTACCTCCTGCCAGCCTTGGTCATCTACTGGTGTTGCTCGGTTTGAAGCTGATGGAGGCCGGGGGTGTGAGTCACCAGCCTCTGCTGGCCTTCGTCCACGCGCTCCATTTGGTGCTGCTTTGTGTGTGTGAGAGCGTGCTCCCCTCTCCCAGCTGTGCGTGCCTGCCTGCCAGCACGCCACTGATCCCTTCTGCAGCTGTGCTGGTTTTCTCCTCTCTTCTAGCTCTGAGAGTCTTATTCATGGATTAGGGGGAAAGAAGGAGGAGGAAGAAGGGGAGGGAGGGAAAATGAAAAATAAATTAATAAACCAACACGGGGAGAGATGTCTAGTAGAAGTGGGTGTTTTCCCCATGGGCAGCGTGTTGTGGCATCACCCCCACTGTGCCTTCCACCACCAGCAAGCAGAAGATGTCGCCTCCCTACACCTTCCTGGAAGATGAACTGGGGTCCCTGTTGGAAGTGCTTTGCTAGGGGGCTGCTAGCTCCTATGGGCACCACATTGATTCCCAAGAAAAAACAAGCTGCTGTCTCATGGCTTTACATCCAGTTATGCTGGGGCTGCTTCCAAGCTCTGCGTGTGGTGAGGGGGTCACCCATCCTGCAGGCAGATGGACCGGACCTTCCTCAATAGGCACCACCAGCTCTTGACCACGGTGTACATCCTGTAGAGCACAGAGGTGGTGAATACAGAGCTGGACAGCCCCTCCAGTGGGAGCTGGCTGGCAGCTGCAGAGATAGGGGACACAGCCTCACAGCCTGACAGCCTTCTTCATTGCAGAAGGTGCCCAGGAAGTCTCCAGATGTGACAGTTTGCAGGGGAACCATGAGACATCCCAGTGGGGAGAGTCCCACATGTCAGGAGGTGTTTGGAGGTAAGTTCTGCTCTTTGAAAAAGGTTGGGGAGGGCCTTGGGGGGGACTGCCCAGGATCCTGATTCCTGCGGTATCCTACAGACCGCAGAAGGTCTTGTGGGTCAGGAGGTGAACTGAGTGACATTTTTGAGAGCTCAAGTGGCATCCTCCTCTCTCCAATGGCGTGCTGGAGACTTGTGTGTGTCAGTCTGAAGCTTTCTTCTGCGTATCACAGAAGGCTTGAAGGCTTTGCCAAATGATCTGTACCCGAGTGTGCCCCACAAAAATCTGCAGTGGGTCTCGGCACCCATCACGTGGGGTCTTCCAAGGATGAACAGGACTGTGGGAAAAGCGGACCAGCCAAAATGGTATGCGCTGTGCTACACACTGTTTTGCTTGTCTGTGTTTTACGGTTGATGAATTTGAAAAAGACTCCCCAGCCATCAAAATACTGTCTTCCCCTCCAGAACCTTTCCTGTAGCAGACAGTTTCTAAAATGGGCCATTTGGATTTCCCATTACTTGGCCCTGTTAATCCTGTCTTTTCCTAGGAAACAGCAATGGCCTAAAGGTTGATTGTGCTTTACCTGGCATGGATGCAGATCTGTGGATTACAAGGGTCCCCCACCTGTGCAAATGAGATTAGGCAAGGCCCCAGGGACACAGGTCAAACTGGGACAGAGTAGTGGCTTCACAGAGAGGGGGCTGGGAGGGCTATAACTTCCTTAGCAGCTGTGATACCGCAGATATGACGGGGAAGGCACTCAAGGGGTCTGGGCTGGTGTTTAAGCAGCCTGGAGCGGAACCAGGCTGACTTTACAGTTCACAGCTGAGGTGTTCACTGCAGGCAGCAGAAGGTATTTTCCCAGCCTTTCTGGCGGTCCCCATTCACAGCTGGAGAAATGCTTGGCACGTGAGTCTCCCGATGTCAAGCCCATGTGCTCTGTGGGCTGTGGTGGCCAGCGGGTTGGTCACGAGAGCAGTGAGGCCACAGCAAAGACCTCTGCGCTTTTCACTGAGGTGCGCAGGGCAGGGGGGAAGGGCTTCTCGTGCCCTGGTCCCCATGCTGAGCCCCTGCCCTCAACCCGACCTTGCTCATCTTGCACAGCGTGGACTTTCCCTGGCTTGCATAGCCCAGGTATGACTGTGGCAAACCTCTGATCAGGGACTTTGCCTCCTGATCCAAGTGCATGATGTAGTAACGTAATGCCACCCCTCAGCCCAAGGCTCTGCCGGCCCCAGCGAGGCTGGCACAGGGAGTGGGCCCCACCCCACCCTGGTGCTGGGGGAAGGCAGGGAGGGGTGGCTTTTGCAGCATGTCTAGCTGTGCTGTGGGACAGGGTGAGGAGCATGGACCCAGTGGCGCCAGCCCAGAAACAAGTCTGTGGATGAGAAGGGGTAGCTGCTATGTTGGTGGCGATAGTGGAAGTGAGGAAGGAATGGTTGGAGAGAGGGGACCCCCATCCTCTGCAGTGCTCAGCACCTCACAGCATAAGCCCTCAAAATTCCAGGGGGACTTCAGTTGCCCTCAGGAACTGCATCCTCTGCCATCATCCTGAAAGCAGCAACCTGGGTGTGCCTCAGACAGGGACCTTGGGCAGGAGCATCCTTCCCCCTCTCCTGCCCCAGCAGAAATGGCTGCCAGCTGGGGTGAAGGGTGGGTGCAGCAGCCCCCAGAGGCGGCTGGGCTGGGCAGGAGGCCCAGGGAGGGGACAGGGCACAGCAACAGGCAGCTGCCGTGGTAGGCTGGCAGCACCCTGGTGGGTGCAGAGGCCAGAGGGGCAGTCTTGAGAAGGGAGCGGGGGGGACATTCGTCCCACCCACTACACTGTTCAGAGGGACGCAGCGGGGTTGGGAAATTTGTCCTCACCTCCCCTGCCCCCTGTTTTGAGCGGTGGGGAAACGCACAAGGCGCCACACGGGGAGGGGTGGGTCAGAGCTGGCACCCCAGCTCAAGCAGCAAGGCCGGATGCTGGATAAGGAGCCGGTCTCCCGCAGCCCCGGCGCTGGGAGCGTGAGCGGGGCGGGACCCCCGAGCGGAACCGCGCCGGAGCGGGGCGGCCGCACCCCGCCTTGGGCAGCGGGGCGCCCAGGAGCCCCGGGCCGGCGGCACAGCCACCGCCGGCACGGCCCCGCCACCTGCAGCTCGCCCGCCACCCCCGTCCCGCGTGGGTGTGGGAGGCACCTTCCTCCCGGCTGCAGCTCCTCCGGCGGCCCCTCCTCCCCACCTGGGAAACAGGCTCCCTTCTCTTCCCGGCCGCTGTGCAGACACCCGGCTCTGCACGTAGCAAATGGAGGCGATTTCCTCCTTAGCGGCACCACATGGAAAGTATTGAGCCGTCTGTGGTTTAGTTTTTTTTTTTTTTTTTTTTNTTTTCCCCTTCCCTTGCCTGACACACTCTCTGTGTGCTGTTGGTTGCGGTATTAGATCTCCCACTCTTCTCTGATTGCTCATACACATCTGCTCCTGGTCACCCTGCACAGTGCTGAATGTCAGGAAATTACCGAATCCCACAGTGAGCACGGCCGTGGGCTAACCTGGTAGGAGTAGGGAGAAGGGAGCTGGGGCAGTGGTAGGGGTAGAAGCAGGCAGGGAAGAAGAAGGTTTTTGGGAGCCATGGCATGGCTCAGATCTCTTGTGCTGCTACTCTCCCCAGCTGTGAGGGTCCCCTTGTGTCTTGCACTCTAGTCTGGTTGGTGTCTTTGGGGTTCGTTTGTTCACAGACAGGTACTTATTCTTTTGCTTTTATTATTTCCCAGTGACAAGGAGGGTGAAACCACCAGACAGATCCTGGAGAAGAGCCCTTTGCTCATCCTGCTGAGGACCTGGGGCTGGACACAAATACACTGTGTTTTGATTGTGTGAGATGCCCATCAGCCAGTGGGACTGAGATGGCCAAGGAAACCTTGTACTGACGGGGAGGGAGTCTCTTTAAATAACCAAAGCTTGTCATAGTCTGCCCTGGCAAGGAAAACAAAATGCTGGGGACCTAGAAAGGAGAGGTGCTGTGGGCCTCGAACTGGGGGCAGCAACCGGCATCGGTGCTTGTACATACTGCATTATGTGGATTTCTGTGTCATCATTGTCTTGGGATAGAGCCATTGTTCCTACAGGACTTCGATCCTGTGATTCTGTGACTGGCTGCAGCACCAGGGAAGGGAGAACTGAGGCACCCACAGCATCAACTATGCTGCCCATCAGCACAACTCTGCTGCCTGCCAGTCAAGGCAGGGGGAGGCAGCACAGGGCAGGAGCTGTACAGGACAGCACTGGTGGCAGAGCCCAAGGACCATTTGTGTGTGGGATGACTGTTCTCCAGGAAAGGACAGCAGCTGGGCAGGTATAGAACATATATACACACCTCTGAGCTAGCGGTGCCAATAGTTAGTCACCACAAGGACATGGTCCAGGCTCCATGCTGGGGGTAAATGACTCATACTCAAGTCTGTGGGACCAGAGCTTTGTTGCTCTTGGCACTCAAGCAAGCTGGATTTCATGCCAGATTGGGTTCATCCTTCAGGAGTGATAGAGAGTCCTTTGCAGCATGCTATGCCATTTGCAAGGACAGTGCATATGCTCTCTGGGACAAACATCCTAGGAGCCCAAGAGCCATCCTCCCCATCAGTAGCCTGCTGTGTGTTTGGGGGAGATGCCAAAGGAGTCGAGAAATTTGCAGTAAATTCTTACAGGGAATTTTTGCACTGGGCAGCTCACCAGCTTGCTGCAGTCCCTGTGCTTGTCTCCGTGCCTCGTACTGCACACCATCAGGGCTGCCTGCTGTGGCTGTGCTGAGTACAGACAGATGTCACTGGAGGGCAAGGGATCTGTGGTGGGCAGGGTGTTTCAGAACGTGTTCTCAAGTTGAGTACCTGGGCTGCTGCTGTGTTTTATTAGCCAGCGTGTCAAGGAGCTACCCCATTTCTGTTTATCTGAGCTGGGCAGTTGGAGCAAGTCCCTTCCCCTAGGAGATGCTGCTGGTTCCTCTTGCAGAAGCCCCTGGTACGTGAGAGCCAGAGCAGTGTTTCGGGAAAGGAGATGGTGGCCTTTTTCTCCACTTACCTGGCTGGTGTTTGTCCTCTATGCCATTTCCTTCCTCTAAGTAAGAGCCCACCTGACTCGTGTTTTAATCCCTTTCCTGCTGCTGCTCCAAGAGCTCACTGCCCACAGGAATTGCTGTGTCTGTGCAGACCTTGCACCATGACATCCCTTGGAGCACACTCCCTGTCCTCGCACAAGCTTCCTTCTCTGAGCTGATACAAACTTTCTCTCTTCCCTGGATTATTTGACATCCAAGCCTGGTATTTTGTCTCTCCAGATTTTAACACTCTCCGAGATCTCCTTAAGATCCGAGCCCTCTTCTTCTGCAAGCTGCAGCCCCAGTGTGGCCAGTGCTTGCAGAAGTTTTTAGGGCATGCAGAGCATGAGGGCTTTCAGAAAGCTGTGGGGCTCTTTAGACATTGGGGACATACTATGTTCTCCTTGTTTTGGTACTAGCCCCTTGGTGGGGTGAACACAGGCTGCTATCTGCTGAACTATCTGCTGAACAAGCTTACAGGCTTGTCTGCATCTTCCTTACAAGCCAAAGGGATTTTGCTCTTGAAGCATATGGGGAGTTTTTGGGCAGTGGTACAGGGTTGTCTTTATTACCAGCCCCTCAGTAACATCGGTGGCCGGATCAGCCTTAGATGGCCTGATCCAAACAACACCAATAGACACAGCTCTTGGTGGCCAATGGTGGAGGAGGAGACTGTGGGGTGACAGGAGATGCAGCCCATCAGGAGCCAAGGGAGGGCCCAGGAGATGGGGCTGCTTGGGGGAGGAACCCTGCAGTGCGGTAGGACTGGGTTCTCCCGCCCCTCAGCACCTCCATTTTCGGAGGAGCATAGTCCTGTTAGTTTGGGCAGTCAGTTCTGCTGTGAGCTCAGGGATGTACTGAAGTGGGACTTTGGAAGGAGGAACCTTCCCTCAGTGTGGCCCTGGCAACTGGAGCAGAGAACACACGTCCCTGTTTCCACGCATCCCTGTGCCTGAGGATGCAACTGCAGGCTTTTCCCAATGCCTGACATGTAATGCCACACCTCGGTCCTTGGAGTCTCTCCTTGCTTTACTCTTCATCTGGGAAGGGCTGATCCAGGTCCTCTCTCCCCCACATCAGCTGCCGAGACCCTCCTGCCACCCAGGCCCTCCACAAATACCATCCCTCTTCTGGAAGCTGTGCAGCAGTGCCCCAGCACCCCCCAGTTCTGCTCAGCCCCGTTAGCCGGTGACTTGCATCCCAGATGGTCACCTGCGAGGAGCTGGCACCGGTTAGGAGCAAGTCCCACGGGAGCAGGTGAAAGGCACAAGTGGGCTGCTGCCACCCTCCTGCCTGGCTTGCCCCACAGCTCTGCCCTGCCTGCCAGGCTCAGGAGGGAGCAGCTGGGGTGTGGAGATGGGAGTACGCTGCCTGGGATTCCTAGGCAAGCCTTAGCCAGAGCCCTGCTCCTGTACGTGCAGCCTGGCACTGAGACAGGAAGTGAGCCTCCCTGAGCGGCAGGGAGGGAGGCTGGTGATAAATGAGCCTGGTAATTAATTCACACTCCTGATACATGTTTGCTCTCCCAAATGTGTGTGTTGGCATGATCCCGGGCAGGGCTTGGCCTGGCATCCAGCAGACATCCCCCTTTATCTCGGTTACTACATGAAACCTGTTAATTGTATCTATCTCAAGCTCTGAACTCAGGATGGAGATTTCACATTCAACAGCAGCACTCATAAAGTGGATCTGAGCAGGTCACTGAGCTCGACTCCAATGCTGCCAGGAGTAATAAGAGACCTCCCAGCCTGTGATTTCGTCCCAGGCTCTTTGCAAACATCCTCCTCACCCAGCTGGAGCAGATCGGGTCTGCAGAAGGTTTTCAAACTCAGCCTTTAGCAGGCTACGCAGGGCAGTTTTCCCGCTCTGATGATCTGTGCTAATGGATGTCTCAGCCCTGCCTGTAGCAGTTGGGAAAAAGTGGCCACCTGAAGCTTGGAAACCTGTCACATCTCCAGTGGTTTGAAATTTGGAGCAAGTAATCTCTGTAAAATCCTTATCTGGAAATCAGGCAGTGCGGCTCATCCCAAAATATATACACTGCCAAAGCTCTGTGCGTAGCACGGACACGAGGGTTTCACATATGATGTTGCTCTTGCAGGAGCTGGCCGCCCTGCTCCAGGAGTGTCCCAAGGCTTCCTGCCTGTCCTGCACATGCCCTGCAGACAGCTCATTAATTTCCATTCCGCAGCCCAATCTCTTCTTCCTCTGAAACAATTACTTAAAAGTTTCTTTGCAGCCCTCCAGGCGTCCCACCCTCTTGCTGGCTTCCATTTCCATAGCTCTCTCCAGCTTGTCTCCACAGGACTTTGCCACTAGCCTCCCTTCAGAGGAGCTTCATAGCTGGGGCCCAGGGTGGGGATATATGGAAAGACTGGGGATGGTTTTTCTTGCCTTATAGACCAGACCTATACCTTCAGACAAAAATGAGAGAAGCCCCTAAAAGGAGCATGGGAGAAAATTTGGGCAGTGCCCTGTTGCCAGGGGAAAACAGGTCTGTTCTTAGAAAGGGCAACATCCTAGAGACCCTCTTGGGGCTGCCTTTTCATGAGGGACTTCAAAGCAACAAGCCAGGTCAGTAAGCACATCCTTGCTTCTCTTCTGGAGTGATCATCTCATGGTGACATAGGTAATAATAAAAGGCTTTTTTTGCCTTTGGTGTCCTGCACCACTGGGCCATACCTTGTGTCTGGAGTGCAGGAGCTGATTTTTGACCAAGTACTCCTTGTGCAAGCAGAGCCCCTGGGGTGCTGCTGGGTCCTGCTGAGGACAAGACTACAAAAGATGGCTCCTTCCAAGGATGTACTTCTCCCAGAGCAGGCAGCCAAGCAACAGCCCAGGCACCAGCCACCAGGCATATGGGAAAGACCAGGAAATTCAGTGAGGCCAGTTCACAGCTGGGATAAAGCAAGTGGCTGATCTCTGTCTATGCCCCCCAGCACCACCTCAGTGGAAAAGAGGTCTGGAGATGATGTGTGGGAAGCCTCTCCCGGACACAAGCGTGTGAGAAGGGAAGGAGCATGGAGGCACTTGTTGGGGAAGCAGGCCAGCAGGCAGAACTGATTGCCTGGTAGGGCTAGCAGAGTGGAGGCAGGACCTGCTCCCTCCCAGGACCATAAGAAAGTGGGGAGGGACCATGCAGTTGTTGGAAGTGGAGGTGCTGTGTGTGATGGGTGGGAAGGGAGACTGGTGTCCAGCAAAGCTGTAACAGCTCACTATCATGAGATGTCCCACAGGACATCTATCTCTGTCCTATAAACTCACAAATCACCTCTCAGCTTGAATCACTGCAGCAGCACAGCAATATTCTGCACAGCTTTGTCTCTTCCCTACCTAAACATAGGCCGCTCCCTTCCCCCAGCTGCCCTTCCCACACTCACTGAAGGCAAACCCAGCTCTTTAATTCCAATCACAAATTCTGGAAATGATTAGTGGGCTGTCATCACTCAGCCCCACCGGATATTGGGCACGGGGCATTTCCGTCCCCGGTAATTGATCGTGTGCAGGGCTGCCTGGCTCTGCGGCAGGCAGGGGAGAAGTGACTGAGAGCTGGGTGTAGTGTTTCCCTCTGTCTACCTCACTCACAGCTCAGCTGGGAAAACTGCTGGACCAAGAACAGGGCAAAGAATAAATTCATTCATGGCTAAAGGTAAGGGGACAAGGCAAAAAGGTTCCCCAAAGAGTTGGGCCTATCCTGTCTAGGAAAAGAAATGGAAAACAGCGTGGTTGGGACGGGGGCAACGCTGGGGCAGCCCCTTCACTGATGCGCAGAACTGCACTTTGTGAAACTGTTGTCACATCCCTCAAGGGGCCTGGGAACTCAGTGGCCCATTCGTCCAGGGTGCCCAGAGGCAGCTGCCAGCTCCAGCCTGATGGAGAGGATGCTGATCAGCATCACACCCGCAGCCACTCGGCAGCCTTTGTTCCCTGCTCTGCCTGCCCCTTTCCCAGGGCGCTCTCTGGCTCCTGGGAGCTGCCCGTTTGCCAGCTGCCTAGCGAGAGCTGCTATCTGCCCCGTGTGAATGTCTTGCATCCATCCAGCAGACTCCCAGCCTTCCGCTGAAACGTCTCATTGTGCAGCTGGCTGGACTACGTGAGCCTGGCTACGTGGAGCTTTGAAGTTAACTCTTCCTTTTGAGTCAACAGAGCTGAGTGGTGTAATTGTAAAATTTCCCTTCATTGGCTAACCTCCTGATGTTAACAAAAGCTCCCTGCTACGTAAACCAGCCAGATGCTGCAGGATGCTGTCTGCAGGCTCACGTACACTCCTTGTGCCACAGGAGGTGCTGGACTTGCACCTGCAGGCTCCCTGAGCCAGGCAGGGAGGTTGGAGCCACGTGCCCCACAGATGGGGCAGAGTCACTGGTTCCCTCATCCTTTTGTCAGTGACCTCAGATGTGTCTCCCTTCCTTTCAGATTACTTGGCCCTGCAGAAATCCTGGCTGAAATGGTCTTAAATATGGTTGTAATTATTTTAAGAAAAAGGGGTGATGTTCCAGATGACTTGGGAATAAAGGCAGAAGGATAGTACCTGTTTTTAAAGGAGTAAAAGAAACTGAGTCACAGGACTTGAGAACTTTCAGGCTGCCTTCAGCACCAGCAAGGGCCCTGGAACAGACACCCTATTTGTAAGGCTGACCAAGATGGCGAGGTGAGAAGTAAGAGTCAACATGGGCTTGGCAGCAGCCTAGTTTCCTTCTACAGCAGGGTTGGACGAGTTGAGCAAGATGTGTCCTGGCTCTAATGCTGAGAGCTACTTGTATGATCAACCTGGTTGCTGGTTTTAAAGATGTGTATTACATTCCACAGTATCATGGAATGTTAAGGGGTTGCAATGGCTTAAAGATCATCTAGTCCCAACCCCCCCTGCCATGGGCAGGGACACCTCACACTAAACCAGGTTGCTCAAGGCCTTACCAAACCTGGCTTTGAACACTCCCAGGGTTGGGGCATCCACAGCCTCCCTGGGCAACTTGCTCCAGTGTCTCACCACCCTCACAGTAAAGAATTTCTTCCTAATATCTAACCTAAATTTCCTCTCTTTCAGTTTGTAGCCATTACTTACTGTCCTACCACTACAGTTCCTGATGAAGAGTCCCTGTTCAGCTTTCCTGTAGGCCCCCTTCAGATACTGGAAGTCTCTTTTAAGGTCTCCATGCAGCATTCTCTTCACCGGGCTGAACAGCCCCAAGTTCCTCTGCCTGTTTTTGTTGGGAAGGTGCTCTGGTCCTCTTACCAACTTTATGGCCCACATCTGGACTTGCTCCAGCAGTTCCATGTCCTTCCTTGTGCTGGGGACCCCAGAGCTGGATGCAGCACTCCAGGTGGGGTCTCACCAGAGCAGAGTAGAGGGGCAGAATCCCCTCCATTGCCCTACTGGCCACTCTACTTTTGATGCAGCCCCGGATTCCACTGGCCTTCTGGGCTGTGAGCACACAGTGCTGGCTCATGTTGAGTTTTTTGATTTGCCATGTGGTGGTTGCAGGCACTTTGGAGCTCAGGATGGGAGTTCAGGCAGGGTGTGACTAGTGAAATGGATATAAACAGGATGCAATTCGTAAGGGTGAATGCAAGCCACACACAGCAGGATAATTTGCTGTATGCATATATGAGGGGGCAACAAACCTTCAGAAAAGGACATGGCTATCATTGAGGTAGTGGGTGTCATTTCTGAGTGACTTGATGACACACAGATGTGAAGAAAAACAAAGGTTGCTGCTAGGCTATATAAACAAAAGTGCCACAAGCACCAGGTGTGCTGCAATCATTCCACTTTATGAAGTATTAGGAAAGCCTCATACTTTCTGGATATATTCAGTTTAGGTAATACAGTTCAAGAAAAGCTTACACCTCTTAGAGTCCATGAAAGATGATCAGCAGCCTAGTAACCATGACCTATGAGTAAAGTTTCAAAGAACTTAATTTGTTTAGTCTGCTTATGAGAGGAGGAAAGGGAAAACGTGACAACCTTCAGGTTTGTAAAAAGGGTCTAAAAAAGAAACCAAACAAGTTGTTCTTCGTCTTCAGGAAGTTAGACATAAGGTTAGACATCAGAAAAACTTTTCAGCTCCTAAAGGGCTCCTGTTCTCTTAAGACAGAGTGCTTTGCAGAGACCGCACAATCACAGAATCACGGAATGGGTTCGTTGGAAGGGACCACAGTGGGTCACCTCGTCCAACCTTGCTGCTTACGCAGAGCCATCCTAGAGCACATGGCACAGGATTGTGTACAAACAGTTCTTGAGTATCTCCAGTGAGGGAGATTCCACAACCTCTCTGTTGTGGCAATCTGTTCCAGTGCTGGGTCATCCACACAGTAAAGAAGTTCTTCCTCATGTTCAGGTGGAACTTCCTGTGCAGCAGTTTCTGCCCATTGCCTCTTGTCTGATTGCTCAGTACAACCAAGAAGAGCCTGGATCCATCCTCTTGGCACCTTCCCTTCAGATACTCATAGTCATTGATGAGGTCCCCTCTCAGTTGTCTTTTCTTGAGGCTGAACAGGCCCAGCTCCCTCAGCCTTCCCTTGTAAGAGAGATGCTCCAGTCCCTTAATCATCCTTGTTACCCTCCACTGAACCCACTCCAGGAGCTCCATGTCTCTCTTGTACTGAGGAGCCCAGAACCGGACACAGCGCTCCAGAAGTGGCCTCACCAGGGCTGAGTAGAGGGGCAGGATCACCTCCCTTGATCTGCTGGCAATGTTCCTCCTAATGCCCCCCAGGATACCATTGGCCTTCTTGTCTGTAGGAATGCTGCTTGGACGGTCTGTGTGGTGAAGAGATGGACGGGGACGAGAGATCTCTAGAGTCACGGCTGGTCTTGGAGCATGCGGTTTGTTGCTCAGGGCGTGGGTGAAAAATGGGGGGCTGCAGAGAGCTGCAAGTCACAGCTCTTGGCAGCCCCGGGAGAGAGCAAGGGAGAGAGAGAGGGCAAGAGGGCAAGAGAGGGCAACAGAGCGAGCCCACCAGGTTCCCAAACTCTTGAATCTTTCCCTCCTGAATATTCTAATTTACACTAACCAATCTTAGTACATGATGCAATTCTTAAAGCATTTACATACAGCCCGTAAGAATCCTTACATTAACATACTAGGTGACCTTTGATCATTGATAAGGGGAGAGGGGCATTGTTCAATCAAGAGGAGAAGATCTTTGGCTGGCCATGCTATTGTTTCCTAGTTGTTCAGTAACTAGGTCTTGGCATCTTAGACATCAAATTGTGCTTTTAGTTCTACTTCACTTACAGGTTTCATATTCTCAAAATCCAAGCAGTCATATTTATAAGATTTTCCTGTTTCATCTTCCCCAACACTTGTCCACAAGGACACACTACTGGCTCATGAACAGCTTATGGTCCACCAGGACCCCCAGGTCGTCTCTGCAGAGCTGCTCCTCAGCAGGTCAGGTCCCAGCCTGTACTGGTGCCTGGGGTTGTTCCTCCCCAGGTGCAGGACCCTGCATTTGCCCTTGTTGAGTTTCAGAGAGTTCCCCTCTGCCCATCTCTCCAGCCTGTCGAGGTCCTTCTAAAGGGCTCCAGCCTGTCGAGGTCCTCTGGGGCATTGGCCACTCCTCCCAGCTTTGTGTCATCAGTGAACTTGCTGAGGAGGCATCTGCTCCTTCATCCAAGTCATTGATGAACAAGTTAAACAATACTGGGCCCAGTATTGAACCTTGGGGACACCACTGGTGACAGGCCTCCAACCAGACGCTCCAACTCCAACAACACAATCTCGTTCTTGAGAAATTTCCAAAACCAAGATGCTACAAATACTCGTCAGGGCTGCTTGGGTAGTGGTATCTGTCCTTGGCAGAGATACAGATAGATGATGTCTCAGGTGCCCTGTTTGAGATCATGCACCATTGCATGGTATGGCACAGCTGGTCTTTGCAGGGTGACAAGGGCATAACAGTGATTCTCCCAACATTGCCATGTTTTCTAGACACCACACCATACTCCCTGTTTCAAAAAGTGGATAACCTGCAGGATACATGGCACAACACCAAGAAGCCTAAATGAAGCTTAACCTGCTGTTCAGACAGCCCTGCCCTTGAGCTGACAGAGGACAGCAGGCTGCTATCATTTCTTCATGGGAAATGCAGTGGTTTAGTTACACCATGGAGGCTCCTAAATTTGGAGTCAACCAGAAAGGCTTATTACATCATTCCTATGTACAAGAATCAGATGGGAAGAGCTTTTGAATAGGTCCCTCATTTGGTGCTGGGTAGATAACAAGTGAAGATCGAGAGAGGAGGTGGAGGAAGCCTGCCCTTTGTGGTGGCTAAAGTTCAACCACTGATGGAAGGTAAGCTGCAAATGTGGAGTAAACAACAGTCTTTGAATGAGGTTTCATGACAGCAGGAGAAGGGCGGCTCAGTCTCCACTAGACCTCACAGCAGGGGAGCACGATGAAGCTGCGGAGTCCTCCAGGGATTCAGTGTGAAGGTGAACCCACAGGAGTCCGTCACAGCCATGCCAGACTTCTGCAGAAGGCTGTCCAGAGCCGACCTGAGCTACCTTCCTTTTCACACAGACTGGTTGCCATTGTCTGCACGGGGAATCCTCTTCTGTCTGTGCTGGTTCAGCCTGGTGCTGAAGTGTGCAAACCACTCCTTCAAACTCAAATGCTCTGTGAAAGCTGGCTCAAGCAGTGGGTGCCTCTGCCAGAGGGTGAGCATGTTTGCAGAGGCTGGGTGGAGTTTGCATGGAAAAACTAGACCCTAAACCTCACTGACACAGAAAAGCCAACCCACCACACGTTAGTGTAATGGAGGCACGTTTGCAATGAACGAGCTGACCGTTGGCTGGATTGCGGCACTGAGATGAGAGAGGCCACTGTGGTATAAACATCTGTCAAGAGCAGATGAGGTCTGCAGCAGAGACATTCCCCACAGGTTTATATGATTTTCAAGGACCTGAGGCCAACGATCTGTTTTCTGCTTCTCAGTGATTTCACAGAAAAGCAACGTCAGTGATCTCATGACCCATTAATAAAAAATTCCTCCAAACTCCTTGGCTGAATCGCCCTTGTGTAATGTGCAGGATGAAACCAAGGGGAATAGCTTCCTCCAAGATTTTGTATTGCAGCTCAAGAGTATTTGATAAGGCCATCCTGCAGAGATTACAAAATCCCTATGCTTGGAAAGGAGGAGAAGGGGGTCACAGTGGATAACACAGATTAGATCTTGGAAAGTACCTTTTCTGGATGTCCTGCTTAGCCAAGATGGAACTTCCCTAGCAGTTGGTTCAGTTCTGCTGGATGAAGAGATACACGTCTATTCAACCCTCAGAAGCTACAACTGGCCCTCCAGACATTCCTGGCTTTCATTGGAAACCAAGTAGATTGTGTCTACGCTATTGATTTCTACCAGCCATCACAGCTTTGCTGCTTGAGGGCACAAAGCAGGGAAACAGCCACACCAGCCAAACGTCTCATAACATCTCATTTTTATATGTGGCAAATTTGTTCCAGGGGCTGAGCTTGGAGGAGTACCACAACTTCCTCCCCTCCCTGTCTGACTGTGGTGCTCAGGAGACTGAGTCATCCATTTTTCATGTGGAGCATTTTTCCCCATCGTTCCAAGGAAAAGGCCGTGCTTCCGGCATCCCTTGGCGTGTGGGTTTCCATTCATTTGTGGATGTCCAGGCAACATGCCATCCCCACAACAAAATGGCTGCTGCTTAGTTCCTCTACTATTAGTTCATCCCTTAGGATTTTGCTAAATTTCTCCAAGTCTTTTGGACAGTCTGAGTAGAGAGCACTCAGCATCTGGAGGTTTTGCACTGTGTTCAAGTCAGAAAGGCTGCCTGTCCTTTTCCCTTGATTCCTGCAAGTCCTGCACAAGGCAGGACTGAATCAGACCTTTTGCTACTCCATATTTTCAGGCAGCAGAGGTGTATCTGTTCCCATGACTTGTCAATGGGCTCTGTCAGCAGGAGTAAAACATTAGGGAACACAATATCCCCTCTTGCCTCCTGGTCCAGAGAATATTAGATTAATAAATATCCCAAGGCAAATATATAATATTATTAATATAAATATATAATAAATATCCCAGCCAAATCAGGGCCTTCTGATTGGGAGAAGTCAACCAAAGCAGGCTGGGTGGTCATCAAGTGGTCCCCTTGCCCTGGGGAGCACATAACACATCACTTCATGGTGTGATCTGCTGATGCTCTCCTTGGTGTGGACAAAACTCCCCTGCTTCGCAGAAGGTGGTAAACAAGTCCTGGACCTCATCCCTTGGCTCCAGGGCATACAGTTGCAAAGCTCCTCTGATCAGTGTGGGAGGAAGGCCTCCACCCTCCATTTGGCTGCCCAGTAATGATCCCCAGCTGCAAGCCTCTCCCTTCCAAGCCTGGAAACCCAGGCTGGCCTCAAGGGTGGGGCACAGGCTGTTTAACCCATTCTCTGGACAGATGGACAGATGGATGGATGGATGGACGGACGAACAGATGCTGCTGATGCACTGGGAGCCTCTCTCTGCTGGACTGGCTGGTTGGGTTGCCAGAAATGTGCTGAAAGGCTGGGGGTGCAGGGTTCATGTGCCTGGGGGAATAACAATGGTTTTGCTTGCTCCCCGCTCGAATATGCCCCAGGGAGCAACATCTTCCCTGGGCTGATGGCTCTGCAGGCTCTGGAGCATGACTGGGAGGTGTGCTGCTTGGCAGGAGGATGGGTTCTCCCCAACACCTTCTTCACAGGGCTGTTCCCAGTGGCTCCTGCCAGCACCACGGGGCTGGGGGCGTCCATCTGGCAGACATGCAGGTCTGTGGGTTACTGCAGGGTACCCTCTTCTTCCACAGCCTGGCATCCCGGCAGCACCTGGGACTTTGGCTCCATTTTTTAAGCAGCTTTTGTCCCTTGGAGAAGGTCGGCAGCAAGGAACCATCTCTGGCTGGCTCTTCTGTGCAGGCGCAGGCGAGTGACCAGCCGCTGGTGTGATGCCTACGTAGCACCGGACCACGGAGATGGGGCACGGGATTCCTGAGGTGACGGGACTGAAGCGCGAGAGTGGAGCAGCGCTGGATGGTGAGAGGCTTTCTCTGCTCACACAGCTAATAGACTAATTAGCAAGGAGCCCGAAACTTGGCTGTGTTTGTTGTCAAATGCAGGCCCCTTTCCAAGTGGTGTTAACAGCCTTCCCTTTTCAGTCTGCGCGCATTGTACAGCCAGGGCTTTTCTGCTGCTTTACAGAGGATTCTTCATTTAGTAATGGATATAGGCTGAATAGCTGTTGCAGCTATAGGTGACACCGGGGTCAGGAGCGAGGGGTGGCAGGAAGGGGGCAGGGTCCTGGTGCTGGGAGAGCAGTGGGAGGCTGGGAGAGGGGATGGAGGGGGCACTGACCCAGCCGTGCGTAACACGCAGCTGGGCTGGGAGCAGCGTGGAGCTGTGGGGACACTGCAGGCTGCCAGGGTGGATCGAGGTACTCAGCCAGCTGAGCTTCCCAGGGACCTGTGATGGAAGGGAGGGATGTTTGTAGGTGAGAGAGGAGTGCATGGGCAAAGGTGTGCTTCCAAGCGAAAGGTATTGCTCCTCGTATGGCTCCTTGTGCCATTTGCCCACTTCTAATTAAGATGCATTTAAATTGTTTAAACGGTTCCTTTGATAAACACTCCCCTTTCACACAAGAGACAAAAAGTTCACAGAGGCGAAAGGCTGCCGGCACTGGCAGGACGCTGGCAGCATGCAGGCGAGGGGCGGGCGAGCTTCCCCGCCACCCTGCTGCCAATGCAAATCTCCCGGCGCAGCTGAGCCGAGACCAGGGGAAACCGGGAGGGTTTCCGCCAGGTTCCCACAAGCACGGGAGCCGAGGCTGTGCCTGCAATCACGTCTGCCCGCAGGCAGCGGCCTTTGTAGGCGCCCCGGCCAATGGTAATTCACTGCCGGCCGGAGCAGGGACTCTGGCCACCCTTCCATCCGGACACCTGGCATTTCAGTTCACTCCAGGGTCCCAAATGATGTGCTTCTGACTCCCCAAATTCAGCTCCTCCTTAGGAGTATTGTCCTTGGTTCTCCCTGGTGTGCCTGAGACCGAAGTGGCTGGGGGCTCCTGGGGCTGCCCTGTTTCCCCAGGCCAGTGCTTTCTGCAGGGAAGGCAAGGGAGGGAGATGAGGGCTTTGCAGGAGTTTGCCTGAAACCCCAGCTGGAGGCAGGGTAGATGCCTGCAGCCCTGGCTATCCCTCAGTGGTCCACAGTGCCTGGAACAGGGTGTAATTCACACCTTCACCACACACTCAAATACTGCCCCAGCCAAAGCGAGGTGAACACCTGCCAGCTGCATACAAATATTATCTGGGTGTCACGGCAAATATTAGGCACAGGGCCTGGAGCGTGCCCAGCCTCCCCCTGAGCTCCATGAAGACTGCTTGCCCGCAGCAGGCCTGGCTTTCCCACAGACATTTGCACTGACATGGCACCGCTGCTGCTCTTTTCTTTGGATTGAGGCCAACTGCTTATGGAAAAGCAGCTGAAGCAGCACGGACAGCAGGTAGCACAGAGCTGGGCTGGGGGGAGTGCCCTGCCAATGCAGTGGCTCACTTCCTTGGCATGGCATGGTGTAAGTTGCCCCTAACCTCAGGTGTAGGATGGTGGTTTGGCAGAGTCATGACTTCGTGACAGAAGCCATGACTGAAAGAGTTTGACGTATCCACACTCATTCATGTGATGCTTGGAGCCAGAAAAGGCTTCTAAAAACATGTCTCCTCCTGCTGCCAGAGATCCAGGAGAAATTAACTCCCTTTAATAGCAGCTAGGGGACCTAATATCAAACTAAGTATTTGAGCCCTCTTATACCCTTGCTGCCAGAGTTTTGTCGCTGTAAAATCTCTTGGAAGATCATGCTATGAGCACTCCATGCCAACCCAAATTTAGCCAGCCCATGGCTGCCTGGGAGCTGGTGACAGTGTGTGGAGTGTGTCTTGCCATCCTGCTGGCTGTGCTCAGCTTCCCCAGCTGAGCCACTGACCCAGCTGCAACGTGGCCAGAGACGCTTCTGAGATGGCTGTGCCGACGGCCGGGGTGCTGAGCACTGGCACCGACAAGCTCAGGATCTCTCTTTGGGCCTCAGGGCCAAAGTTTTCCATGAGCATCAGCTTCTACCCTGGAAAATACGTTTGGCAACAGGGTCAGGTTTCCAGCTGAGAAGAATGAATGATCTCACCCCCAACTAGGCTATTTCCAGAGTGACATTTCCCTAAGGGAGTGCTCCAGTGCTAAGCCCCTCTGAAGCAGGGCTGGTGGCACATGGCAGGGCCAGGCTGTTTCCCCATGTGCCAGCTCATCAGCTTCATCATTTCCTTTGCTCATCCCCTGTGTGTTAGGGATTTCAGTGCAGAGACCTGGCTGTATTTGCATTTCCAGCTTCTTTCTATGTTTGCCTCTCTGGGTCTGGATGTCTCCACCAGTTTTCTGAATGCTGGTAATTCCCACCCTTTCATCTCCCTTCTAAGATCTGTTTTAAATTCACACATCTGTTAATTTGTTGCTCATTTGGGATCCAGGCCTAGAGGCTGGGCAACCATGGAGGCAGTCTCTGTTCCAGATAGTTCTCAGTTTAAACAACCCCATAATTCCGTTTGAACAACCTCTTCCCTTCTGGTCCTTTCAGTTTATCCCTTAACTTGTCTTCTTCTTTCTGCCCCATCCCTTGTCTGACCACACCACTTCTTATGCTTTTCATACCTCCTTTCTACTCATCCCAGCTTCCCAGCTGCTACTTCTTGGCCCCTGTTCTTCCTTTTTCCCAGTAACCTGCTTGCTTCCCTGGTGGCAGAGAGGTTGCCATGTCACCCCAGCACTGTGCCCAGTGGTCTGAAATGAAGTCCACCACGCTTTTTTTGTTGGACCTTGCCATGCGCTGGCCAACAGGCCAGATGCCTTTCCACTAGTAGTACAGAACTGAACAGCCCACACATTTGGAGAGCGCTCCAGAGCTGGTTTGGACCCAGGAGCTTGGACTTTGTTTGCATGTCTACCCATCTTAGCTGCTCTGCTCAGACTACCTGGATCAAAGGCTCATTCTTCCTCTCTGAGCTCTGCAAAGGCAGTTTGCAGGGTGCAGTGAATGAGGGATGTGATTAGATCTGCCTCATTTGCCTCCATTGAAGGGAATGTGGTGGCAGCCCATCACCATTCTAGCTTTTCCCCGTTTTATAGACACGTAATTACTCATCTGGTTCAAGAAACCTGGGTTATTATTTGGCACCCCCTACTTTGCCGTGACTGGAAGGATGAATTACAAATCTGCTGTGTACATGACGTGTTAGGTGGCAGTCAGGCATGCTTCAGGGCAGGGGTGGGGGGCAGGGGCAGAGCCAGGGCCTCGGGGCTGGGCTAGCGAGCCGCAGTGAGGACATGAAGTTGAAAAGTGCTGCCTTCATGCAGCAGTTGTTACGTGTCAGGCCTGCTTATACACTTAATGCTCTTAAATGCTTTTGCTCTCTGATAGCCAGGGGCTGGATAGTGGCTTTCTGCAGTGAGTAACTGAGAAATGAATAAAATATTTTCAAGCACGATTGAAGCTGGTGTTCCTGCCTCCCCATGACATTTGCCTCTCCCTGCCCACAGTCTTTGTGTTTCCCCTGCAAAGAGCCAGGGCTCTGTGACAAAGCCCATTGGGCTGGTCTGCAAGTGACGCCCAGCAGGGGAGGTCTCAGTACCTTGAAAAGGCACCAGCCACCCCCAAACCCACGTGCTACCACTTCCCATTGGGTTTGTCTGCTGCAGGATGAATATCATTCTCAGAGGATCTCAGTTGCTGAAATCCCTCCCCTCTGAGGAGCAGTTGTTTGGGTTGGATATCCCAAAAGTGTGCAGATGCAGGTGTGAATGGCAGAGGAACACAGGTGCCAGGCACTGGTCGCAGAGCGGTGACCCACAGGAGCTGCTGCGGCCTCCATCCCTGCATGGCTACACTGTTGCTACCTCTCGGGAGAGCAGAAGTGCTACGTGCACTGTGGGATGTAGGGACACCTTGGTTGTGGTGTGGGTATATTCTTAGTCGGGCCAAGGGTAGGTTTGAGTAATCAAGTCACTACGTGCCTGTTGTCCGGTGTGTGATATTCCAGGGACTTTCCTACCCCAGCGGTGTCACCCACATGTGTGTAACTGTTACTGACAGCTGCTGACTCATGGGTGCAGCACACCAGCTGTCTCCAAAATATCTGGAAACCTCATTCGTTTCCAGGAGATGAGGAGAAGGAGACTAAGACTTAACTCCCAGTTGGCCTGTGACATAATGCACAGAGGTGCACATGAAGAAACCATGTCTTCTGAAGTGCTCCACTGTGTCAGTACCCTTCCCTACCCTTCCCTTCCCTTCCCTTCCCTTCCCTTCCAATACAGGGGAAATTGTGTCTGAGTGTGGAATACGAATATTGGCTGATTTGGGAGGCATTTTTGAGTGGGGGGTACAAGTGAGGCTTCCTTTTGCTCCTGAATTGGTGGGTGAGAAGTGGGAGCAGGGCGGGATGGTCCCAAAGAGGGGTGCAGGAGGCGGTCAGGATGCAGGGGGTTGAGCAGAGGGAAGGAGCTTTGGTGCTCTGTGGGAGCTGTGCCGGGCTGGGAACCGCTCAGAAACTGCTGACACAAACAGAAGGGAGCCGCAGCAGCAGCGTGATCCCCGGCACGGCATCGCACACGGGCCAGCAGGAGGAGGCACGTGGCCTTGGGACAGTGGAGGTCACTATTTCTCCCTCTTAGGGCAAAACCGGCCAGCCGGCTGGTGAGACGGAACCGCACACCTGCCTGCTTGGACACCCGTGAGCGCCTGGGTGGCAGCGGCCG
>VWZW01003848.1:220114-257836 GCA_013397115.1 Edolisoma coerulescens
GGCTCGCACGTTGCTGACCGCACGTACATGCCCGCGGCCCAGAAGGCCTGGCAGAGGCCGCCTGTCCCGGGCTCCCAGCCGCCCCTGCCGCGCTCCTTGTCTGCCTGCCAGCCAGTGCCCCATCGGCTTCCTCCCTCCCTCGCTCTGCCTTTCTTTTTGCTGCTTTTTTCCCACTCGCCCGGTTGCATAAGGAGAGGCGGAGGGCACAGAAAGAGGGGATGCCAGCAGTGAATGGGAGGCAATAGGGGATGGGAGAAGGGCCGGGGGCATCACTGCTTGGTCTGTTTGCAAAGAGATGGGTGCTCATCCCACCACCACAATCGCTTCCAGAGAAGTCACTTCCTTCCCTCCTTCTGCTCTTTGTTTCACGGCACAAAGAAGGAGCGGACGGTCTCCGTGCCAGGCAGGGAGCCTATCCCTCTTGGGGGGGCAGCGTGCTCCAAGCAGCTGCTGTGCCTAAGATTCTGTCTTTGTCCTGGCTCCCGCTGCCCAAAGCAGAAGGGTTCTGCTGCCAGGTGGGGCTGGGACCCCTGGGCCTCTGCCAACATGGACTAAGTCATTGCTTCCCCTCCTTCCCTCTGTCCCATCAGGGTCTTGCTGTGACACATACGGCTAGGTGGCCTGGCCCAGATTTTGGGGTAGGTGGCTGACCCATCAGGACATTGTACAAAACACAGTGGTGGCTGGAGATGAGGAGCTCTGTGACAGAAGCACCATCAAATGAAGGGGCCCATATGCAGGGCCTATATGTTGTCAACTCAAATGGTGGATGGAGGGTTAAAGGGGAGACACCAGGACCCTTCTGCACATTAGTAATGTGCAGGGGTTGCTTGCATTAATGTTTATTAGTGTTCCTTGTGATGTCCAGGATGATGTCCCTCTCCCCACTGTTCCTTCAAATCCCTGTCTCTTTTCCACCTTGCACCAAGTTCTTTTTCCCCAGCTTTTCCAGCCCAAGTTCTTTGCACTGATATCAGGGAAATCTACCCCTGTATTGTCATCACCCCAGAAAGGCAAAGGTGCTATGGCCACAGTTCTGTGCAAAGCCCTCTGATGCATTTTTGTCCATCTCTCTTTTGTAGGTGACCCAGGACAGAAGGCAACCAGGTGGACTCTGAGTCAAGGTTTGAGGGAGACCTATGAGTTTTGGTTTCATTAACCTGTGAATCCTGCTTACAGCAACAACACATTTGGTACTCTTTTTCTTTCTTTCTTTCTTTCTTTCTTTCTTTCTTTCTTTCTTTCTTTCTTTCTTTCGTTCTTTCGTTCTTTCGTTCTTTCGTTCTTTCGTTCTTTCTTTTGTTCTTTCTTTAGTTTTTGCCTTCCATTTGTTTCCTTTCCAGAAACTCTGTCCTGTTGAGTTCTCTGACTGGGAACAGTGAACTCATCCCTCGTCCAGGCAGGCTCAGGTTCTCATGGTCACTGCCCTAAACTTCCCAATCACCCTACTGTTCATAGTGAGTCTCACCCTGTTACTAAGAGAAAAGGTCAGGGGTATGATTTTTTCTTTGCACCCTCTCATGGTGAATGTGTCTTTCTGACTACCACATGGCATCACCTTCACTCACCACGGGAATGTCTGCTCACATCCAACATGCCCACAGATGTCAGGGGGCAACTTGCCTCAGTGAGACCTCGTGCCAGCAATACACATTGTGCCAGCAGCCTCCGTGCACCAGCGGGACTCACTCCATGAGCATGTGCTCCCCGTGAAGCTTGCCCTGGCCACGCTTACAGTGCTGGCCCCCACAGCCAGCCACATGCTGCTGTCACCTCCCCTGGTGAGTGTCTGCAGGAGCTGCTTAGTGACCTTGCCCATTTTATTCCTGACTTGCTTAGAAATCAGAATGCCTGTTTTCCCAGACACACTGCCTTGTGCTGGCATAGCGGTCTTACACTCCAGCACTTGTGGGTGCTGTTGGATGTAGTTCTGTGTCCTCAGCGTGGAAGTGCATCTCCCTCCCCTCATCCATGTTTCTCCTTTGGCATTTGTCTCTTGATTCTTTACCCCGAGGATTTTCCCCCTGAGCTCTTTGCTGGTAGTAATTCCAGTCCTCTCTGACTATCTTGCCCATGGAGATGGTGACCAGTGAGGGCACAGGGCTGACTGGGTGGTGGATGTCACAGATCACAATGGGTTCCACCTCATTTTCTCCTAAGCCTGAACCAGTCTCTCATTTCAGAGAATTCTGTCCATTAGCTCTCAGGGCTGGAGAGTACAATTATGTGTGCTTGCATAGCTTGGAGCTTTCTAACCAGCCAGAGTAAGTGGTTTTCACCTTTTCATCCAGTCACTTCCTGTAAGAAAAGACACATCCGTTCTTTTTGAGTACAGATCTCACAAATGAGTACAAACCCCACACATGCCAGCGCTGCCTTTCTTCTGTCCGCATTCCTGGAGGAGAATCTCCTGGCCTGCACGTACCTTTGGCTCTCCAAAATCATATTTGAATGAAGAAAATCTTCCTTCAGCAGAAGGTTTGTGCTTCGCTAACAAAAGGAAATCCCTGAATTTGTTGATGTTCTTGGGAAACTTCTCCAAGTCTTTTTCTCTGGTGCTGCAGGGGCAGTGTGGACAGTGCTGATTTCTTTATGTGAGCCCAGCGTGTCTCAAGCCATGCTTGAGGCTGCGGGTCGGTAATGAGGCCAGTCATTTGTTTGGGCTCCTGTGGATAATTCTGTCAGGGCCAAGCACTCTGCCAGTGAGCTTCTTTTAAGGACTGATTTTCTTTTACACAGTCAAGACTCAGACAGCCTATTATTAACCCCAGAGCCTGATGGCTTGCTTAGCATTCCCATTCCAGTCTGTGCTTCCACTGATTCCAACACACAGCTACCGCGCTTCCACGCACCCCTGTTGCCTCCCTGCACTTGCTTTAAGCCCTGCCTCACGAGACCACCTTTGCCAATGTTGCACCTCAGTGAAACTTGTCTTGTCCTTCACCCATCCACAGAGAAGAGGCCCTGTGAGGACAGTGTGGAGTTTTCAGTCATCCTTTCCCAATTATTTGTTCCAGCAATTCCATGGAGTAGGGAAACATGGCCTTGCTCTTCTAGACAGGCAAAGAGACACGGCAGCAGCAAGTGGAAAACCAACAGCAGGGACAAAACTTGAATGCAAAGCTCCAGGGTGCCAGGCTTAGGTCAGGACAAATGCCACCAATCCTGAAGGAGAATAGCAGGCACAAGTATGTATTTTGCCCATACCCAAGTAGCTGTGTCACCACTGACAGCAGGAAAGGATGAGAGGGGCTTTGCTAATAAGGACTCATAATGAGGCTGTGCCTGAGCTCAGACCTCCTGCTTAAAAAGTCCCTCGACTTGTGAGGAAGCAAACAGCAGTGACCATGGCAGGCCAAACCTCAGAGACCATGGGAGGTCTGAGGGTGCCAGGCAAAAGAAGGGACAAGCCTATGCCAGCACATCTCCGTGGAGAGGTGAAGCAGGCGTCCAAAAATAGCCCACCCTGCTGCCAAGAGCAGTGAGCCTTTGAGAAACAGTTTAAAAATAACCTCAGTGGGGAAGACATTGCAGCTCCCTCCATCAGAACTGAATTTGTGTCCCGTTTGTGTTTCCATGCCCCTGCCAGCTTGCTGTGGGGCATGTTGCTCATGTGATGCCTGCTGCCTGCAGATACTTGCCCTGGCTGGGATGCGGGCAACCATGAGGGACTGGGAAGGTGCTCGGTTGTATTTTGCTGCTGCAGCAAGAGTTTGTCCTGGCTGGGAGCAGGAGCAGGGAGGCAGTCTGATGGGGACGTGCCTGGTCAGAGCTACAAGGTGCTTTTTGTGTTGCGGCTTCCCACCGTCCTATTGACACGAGGGAATGGCTTGTGTGGGTGTCAGGCAGAGAGGGGAAAGTGCAGGGAGGTCTGCCACAGGAAACCGGAGCCAGATGAGCCAAGGGCCAGCGTGTCCTGGAGAACCCTTCCAAGGGAAGGGGGGTTTCAGGGACCCTCTGCTTTGTGTGCCCTCACCCAGCACTGGGACGTGGAGTACGGGCAGAGAGGAGCCCTCCCTACCACCTCCATATCCCCAAGATAATAGTGCAGGCCACAGCCAGCAGATCACACTGGGATGCAGCTCCATTCCCACCTGGCTGCCCCGGGACAGCAGCAGCTCTCCCTAGGGAAATTAGGATTTTGTGGGCTGAATCCCCTGGTTTGCTGGTTGTGCAGTGGGGGACCTCAAAGCTCTGGTCACCTGCACGGGAAGCCCTGGCACAGAGCAGAGCAGCAGGGCTCACTGCACCGACACGTGCTCTTGGGCACCGTGGCCGCAGTGCTGTACGAAGGGACAATGCTTATGTCCCCCTTAGCCCAAGGCCACCACACACCCCCTCCTCTGGGCTCGGGATAGAGACCCTGCCCTGCCCCCCTGCCCCAGCTCCCTGGCAAGGCCCTCTCCAGAGCAGGACCTGGAAAGAAAGAGTTATGGACTGGCAGAAAAATCTCGTACTTGGAAAGATTATTGTATTGCTCTGGTGGGTGGGGGAGAGTGTGATGGAGGTGGAGCAAGGCAGGGGCCGACAATCCTTCTCCAAACGTCACTTTTGTGCAGTGATCCTTAGAGAGCCCTTGCCGTTCTGCTGCCAGCAGGCAGGAGCCAGTTAAGGGCCATTAGGGTGGAAGCGGAGAAGGCGCCCCTTTAGCTGCCGCCAGAGCGGCCACTGGGAGCGCTGGCACGGCTCCACACTGTAAGGTTATTAGAGTTCTCCCCCATATTGTCCTTGGAAGAGATGCTTCGGAGCCGTCTGCTCGGAGCAATGAGATGAAAGGGAGACACCCTTTGATGTGTTCAGCCGTTCACACAGTGCCTCTGCAGGGAATCAACCCGAGCACTTCTGCAGCACCTTCCACCACTGCTAATCACCCAGATGGGTTACCCTGCTGTCTGAGGTCTCCCAGTCAGAGCACAATCGCCCAGGGCACAGACGTGGCCTCTGGCCCCCAGGGTGAATCCTTTTCCGTGAAATAAGATGCAGCAGGCAAGAGCAGAGGGCAGCAATGAGGGCAGAGGATCTGGGACAGAGGGCTAGGCCATCTCCACGAGGAGAGGAAGAGAGGCACAGCCGACAATAAGTGCCCTCACTGCTGCCACCCAGGCCATGGCATGGTCCCAGGGCTCTTCCTGGGTGCCTGCATGCTCCACAGCTGGGCACTGGTAATCTCAAAGCCTCCCTCTTATCTGCATGTACTGCCATAGGACATCAAACCATATGGAATGACAGTGGTTGAGCTTGAAACAGCCTCGTTGCCTATTATGTCCCAACATTTGCAAAATCCCCTTCCTTGGCCATCCCTTCCTTCCCTACAGCTCAGGCAGCTGAGGAACAGCAGAGGCAGGAGATGGAACAGCTCTGTCATGTGTCATGGAGATATCTACGTGGCTTGTGGGAGAGATGGTCCTTCCAGTCCCTGCTCTGCAGGCCTGAGTACTCAGTGCCTCTGGGCACCAGTGTCCTGCCAACACAGAGATCCCACCACGGCAGAGTTTCCTAATATGTTGCCCACAGCCCCTTTATTCTTTTCCCCCTGTCCATTCTGCTTCTTGGACAGTCCCTCTTCCTCCCTAGGGGTCACACCTCCCTATCCTTATTTTCTCACACTTTACTGCTCCCAGTGTCACTGTGCCCATCCTGTGTTGCTCCCTGCCTTAGTCTCACTGCCAGAGAACCGCAGTGCGGGGGAAGCTGGAAGAGGAAATAGGTGCAGCTTTTACCACTGGGCATGGGTTGTGGTGGGATGGCAGGAAGGTCCGTGGCAAGTCACTATTTTCACAGAATCTGTATTTTTCCTGCATCCAGGAGCTGCTGCTGGATGGACTTCAACTTTGTCTTGATGTGGAGGAGAGCAGGAATGCCATCAATGCCAGGCATCAGTCTTTCAGTTCTAGACTCCAGGCATTAGTGGCTTGGGCCCAGTTCCCCAAAGTCCTTTGCAAACTTGGTGGCTCTACCGAGGTGACCCTTTGGGCAGGTGCATTGCTCTGCCACCCTCCCTCTTTGGCTGGATGGTTCCTTGCATCTCCCAGCCAGCCATGCCTGCTGCACAAAGCTGCCCTCTCCAGCACTGTGCACAGGGCACAGTGTGAACTACAGGCTCTGAACATGCTGCCTCACAGCCTCCAGAGCAAAGGTGGCCCCAGGGCACTTCCCATGGATTTTCCACCCACAGGTGCCGCCACCCTTCCGGTAGGAAGCAGTCAGCCTTGTTTTAAGCAGCTGCCTTGCAAATGCATCCTCTCTAGCATGCAGCTGCCTGACCCAGGACAAAGCAACCTGTGGCCTCAAGGAGTGAAACACAACTGAAAGTGCTGCACACAGACAGAGTGAGTGATGCTCTCCACCAGCTCCTGTGACAACCACCTTTCTGCTTTTCAGTCTTCATCGGAACAGGAATGATCTCTACAGTTTCTTTTCCTGCCTGGTGTTGCCTTTGCATCTGCTGCAGAGCAGAAATTCAAGGAGATGGATGCAGACATTGGTCTGTGTGGTGAAAATACTTCTGTTGTTTTCAGGTTAGGTAAAAGTCTTTAATTAACAAATCCTACCTGCTGACCCCAAAGCACCTGAGATCCTCTCAGATTTTTTGCCAGCATTCCTCATACTTTTGTGTAGCTCCAAACAGGAAACAATGCTCTTGGAAAAGCGTCTAGCAGCTCCATAACGGGTCCCTGGAAACTTGGTGAGCTAGTTACAATGCAGAGCTCAGAAGTGCTCTTTCCACATGTGCTACCTCTTGGAAGCCAAGGAGGGATTCCTAGGGCCAGGAAGAGAGAGTGTATGCCACCATGTGGCAGCAGATTCCCAAGTGTGGAGCTCAGGAGAGCTTCAGGCAGGCCCAGCTCATTGCTCAGGCTGGAGGACGGCCTGGCCCTCACAGGCAGAACTTCAGCAAGGAGTTATGACCTTCTGTGCACTGAAGGGAGGTGCTGTACGGGCACCCTGTACCATCTCCAAAGGCACCAGCCACCCCCTCTATGAAGGTAAGATTTATTCTGCAGTTGAGCAGCTCATGGAATTTACCATGGAAGACAATATTCATCTGAGAATTGTGTTCCAGAACCAAAGACCCATTATTCACAGGGGCAGCCTGCAGAGCTGAAAATAAACAAAAAACAAAGTCAAATCAAGTAGCTTTGGACAGAAACCACCCTGCCTCAAGGCAGAAGACAACTTCTAAGCAAGAGAGACCACTTCTGAGGAAGAAACTCTTTTGGAAGCACATTATCCCACTGATGCAAAGCTTCTTGCCTTTCTCTCAGAAGCAACCAAAAACCGGCTTGCCAGAAAACTTTGGGCAAGATGGAGGCTTAATTTGATCCAGGCTGGTCTTATCTTCTACATTTTTGTTGTAAAAAAAAAAATAATTTTTTTTCCATCTTTCTGGCAATGAAGAGAGCCCTAAATATCTGAAGTTAATATAAAAAGCCACTGCATTGTTCGTAGTCTGAACTATGCTGCAACGAGGACTCTGAGCTGTCACTCATATCAACAGGCTCTTCACTGTAAGCTCAGCAATGGCCACTCAAGCCTTAGCTTCCCTCACTATTGCATGTTGCCTGAGCATGTGTTTATCCCCCAGGCTCTGTACTGCTCCCCTAGACAGCAAAATGCTTATTTCTCCCTCCTCAACAGTGTTTCACGGTAACTGCTACACTGTATTCTATACATACAGCACTGTCTGCTTAAAACACATTTGAGTATAGAGAGGAGTAGCATGGGGACAACTACCTAGTTGGGTTCCTTGGGTATTTCATTCTCTTAAGTGCTACACTGTAATTTGAAGGTGCGAATGAAGCTATTGACAAGGCTGAGGCCTTTTGCCCTAGAGATCCAGGTAGTCCAAAAGGCCCTATTCCCAAAAAAACTTGAAGTAAACTTGTCTTGAGCATGTGGATCCATGCAAGCTACTGCTATGTGAAGGTTTAGCTGACTTTGGTTGCTGGGCCCTGATCACCCCAGGTGTTATCCAAATTCTCCAATTCTTTGCTTTTCAGAGGAAATGAGTCTAAGAGGCTATACTGTGCTGGCAGACCTCCAAGGCCATGTGCTGATTTGCCCTGGTGGAGACTCCAACCTGTTGTTGCTGTATGGGAGAACCACATCCCTGTGTCCTTGAGAAGAGCACATAGAAGATCAGAGTGTGGACTTGGGAAAAATGGACCAGATCTACCCCTTCTGCTTCCCTCTGTGCTTGTGCAGGATAGAGCAAAGCATCGACTCAGGAGGCAGGGTGAGCCTGTGGAAATCAGATGCAGCACAGAGGAGGAGGAAAGACATGGAGTCTTCAGAATCAGGATGGGAATGTGGGACTCCAGCTTGCAAAGGTCATCCAGTTGGGCTCACATTCCAGCTCACACTGGCTGGAGAAACAGGTCTTCATATACAGCAGCAAACACTCAAAACAAATAAAAAAGCATTTAAAAATATTGTCCTGCCTGGCTGCTCCAGATGAGTTTTGTAGTGCATCTGGAGGTGCCTTTTTCCTGGAGTGCTGTGCTCCCATTATGCTGCCCACGAGGTGCATGGGATCAGGGCTTGGCACCATGGCTCACCAGGGACAGTCACCTTAATCAGCTTAAACCACAGCTTGACTAAAGCTTCCAGCTGTGCCACCCATCCCAAGGGAAGGTCTATGAAACAGAGAGTGACCGCCCTGAAAATTCCTCCTGTGGTCACTTTTGTAAAGTCCTGCTCAGCTCAGAGAGGGACAGGGAAAGCAGTTAGTGGCATTCTGTCTCTAAAAAGCAGAGTGTTTCAGCTGTGATTCATTTTGTCTGGGGATTTGGCCTGTTTGCTAATTTGTGGGAAGCCAATTCAGCAGAATTGGTAACCAGTTGTTTGCTGATGCCGCCTTTGGGATGGAAGGTTGTCGCCTTCCACCTGGGAGACGTGGCAGATGCTATTGCCAACAGATTGGGGCACAGCATCATTTCCTTCAAAATGTCCTTGGAGATGTGCAGAGATGGGCCTCTTGTGTCTGTGGGGCTAGTCTGGCCTATTTTTTCTTTCTTTCTTTGAAAGAGCAATAAACACCTTTGGACCGCCCCATGGAGGACTGAATTGTAGTACATTGTCCTCATTTTGCCTTCTGCTCCCACTGCCTGTTGTCTTTGCTTCTTTGTGGCATGTGTGAGGATGGATATGTCTGTCTCAAAAAATTGTCTGCAGTCATTCTGCAGTCTCTTTGACATCGGACAGACCACTTGTGGCCCACAGACCACAGGCCGAGAAACACTGTATGGTGTGATGTCTACTGAGTGGCCTCCCAGAACTCAGGTTCTTTGAAACACATAGAAAGAAGCAGTTTCTGTCCTGGAAAAGACATTGCCTTGGGCAGACAAGCATGGGGGAGGCAAGGACAGGGACACCCCAACCACCCAGCTAGACTGTCCTCCAGCCCAGGGACTTGACTCTTCCAGAGTTACTGTCTGAGCAGCCCAGGTGAAGATTTAGGGGATCCCACTTGCAGCTGTGCTGTGACATGAGATGGGGATGCTGGCAAAGGGCAGGCAGGTAAGGAGGCGCAGTGTGGGTCTGTGGTGGGAGGGAGCAGAGGGGGAGGAGGGAGCTCTCGCCAGCCCCACCACACTCCAGCAATCAAAGCCCAGCCTCTGTAATTAATACTATTTAGCCCAGGTTAGTAGCAGAGGAAAATGTCTCTTGTCAGCCTGGCTTTGCCCACTGGCCCTGATTTAGCAACATGAAAGCATTTTTTCTGATTAACTGTTCACTGAAGGAGATAAAAGAGATGACCATGAAATGTTTTCTTTAATGTGATGAATGTAAAGGGACTGGTAGAGCTGGAAAGGGTGAGAGGAGAGAAGAGAGAATGCTCTGACAGCAGATGGGGCTGGGGTGGGAAAGAGGTGTAGGGTAGAGCTGGGGGGCTGGGATGGAGGGGGCTGTGAGGTAGGGGCAGAAGTGGGGGGGGGGCCAGGACTAGGCTGGCAGGGGCCCCAGGATGGGAATGAGTGGATAACCAGGATGGAGGTTAGTAACTGAAACATTTCTGAAAAGAGAACTGTGCTAGCAACTGTAATTGTTACAGATGCATATATAGATAGATATGTATATATGCATGAGGTTTTTTAAGGCTTTTATGAAATTGGAGTCTGAATGCCAAATTTCACTGCTCATCTCTACTACTAAGCTCAAAAAAAAAATCAGTAGCTAGGAAACAAAGTGAAGTAGTAAAGCTCCATTTCTAGCATGATGTGGTTAGGATATTTTGGGGAACAGTGATGCTGCTCCTACTTTGTAAGACCATACCAGGGGGCTAAAAAGCTATATTTAAAAGCTAAACACAGTTTCCTACCATCCCTTAAAAGACATTTCACTGTCATGTAGTCCAAACTGGCCTTCAATGGCTTTCAGTGTGCTTTTAACTATGCGCTGACAGCTTACATTTTAAACTTTTCTCAGGATGGACAATGAAGTTGGTCTGACCCACTTAAGATTAGTTTCTGATTTCTGTGTATTGGGTGGGAATAGGGTGGGTACTTGCCAGAATGAAAAAATACTAATTTGGAAGAGAGAGGGAGAAAATCCAAAGAGCATCCCCAGTCAAGTTAGTTTTTGCAGTTGTTTGCAGAAAAAGATCTTGCCCTGATGTTTTTATGTATTTCAGGATAGAAGAGAGTGTGTGTAAAATCAGATGGTTTCAGCTGAGAGGTTCCTATTGAAAGGTAATTGTGCACAAGGTAGAGGATGAAAGTCCTTATAGATAAGTACCCAGTCACAAAAACTGATGTGCCTTGTACAAGCTGATTGTGCTAAAGGGGATGTAACTTTACAGGCAAGCCAGCAATCGTTATCTCCCCAGGATGTGCAGTGAGAAGCTCAGACATGCACAAAGCATCAGCTGTGTCCAACATTAGGTCGGCGGGTCCGTAAGCAGATCGGATGTCCTCACACCAAGCTCCCCTTTTGAGTCAGCTCAGCTCCTCTCCCAGAGGTCAGAGGAGACACAGGAAAGGTCCCTGAGCAGGCAATGGAAACACTGAAAGGGAGGTGAGGCTTGAATGCAGATAAGAGGAGTGAAAACTAATTGATCTGAAAAAGCACTGTCATTGTGGGGTATAAAATAATGACTGGGAAGTCCCTTTTATTTACTGAGAGGCAATAATAGCAGAGGGCAGATGATAACACTGAAAGGGTGACCTTTTAGGGCTCTTTAATCTAGGAGAGAGAGGCATAACAAGCAACGGGGGTTGCAGTTTCAAGCCTGGCAAATGTAAATAAGAAATGAGGCACGTTGCACAGGGGGTGCTGGCACACATTGAAACAGAGTATGCATGGAGGTTGTGTGGGGCTCACCATCTCTTAGTGGCTTTGTGTCCAGACAGGCTGATTTTCTGGGAGATAAAAACAAGTTACTGAGCTCAACTGCAGTGATGGCTGAAATTCAGTGGTGGAGCATTAGTCAGGCTAAGAATTCCTGCCCTTTCTTCATCCAGGCGGAGACTTGACTGAAAAATACCCCGCTCACCCGAGCACCTCACCCATAGGAACTGTCCCAGGGTGGTGGTAAGTGCAGTCACCTTCTTAAAGGGCTGTGATGTTCGCATGGCCAAGAAAAGGCCCCTTTATCCCTTTCCCTGGGGGAAAGTGGGATTAGTCTGTGTGGAAGTAGCCGCAGGCAATGGTGTTTGAGTGGAGGCCTGAGGCCAGGAGGAGTCATTGCGGTGTCTGCAGGAACATGTCCACTGCCACACTTGTCAACCTGGGACAGCCACTCTGAGAGCTGTACTGGGTGATGCCTCCTGTCCTTAACAACCTGCCTTCCTGGGAAAACAAAATGCTTGAGCCTCTGCACCCCGCAAGTGCTTCCAGCAGCTTGTGCCAGGCCTGCTCAGTCACCCTCCCCACTCTCTAGGAAGACTTTCTGTGAAGGCTCTGTAGACATTTCAGGACAAGCCTCTGCATCCTTTCTTTCCCCTGCTCAGAAATGTTTCCAAGGCCCATCCATAACATCAGTGCATGTTTCCCCTCGGACCTGTCAGGATCCCCTCCTGTTGTGTGCCCCTAGGGCAGAGACCTCCATGTGCTCCCCTGTCTAACCATGCCTCCTGTTCCCAAAATCTCCATTTCTGTGAAATATCCTAAGCCTCCCTTAGGCTCAGCTAATGTGCTGTGACCCATCCTGCTAATCTGCAAGCAGCTGCCCAGGCTGCCAGCCATCCCAAGGTTTTGGGGTAAGGGCAGTCCATGCTGAAAGCCCTACCTTGCCTCTGGCGTGCAGAGTGGGTCAAGTACTGCACAGGAGGTAGAAAAACACCTGCCAGTGATGACTAAGTATTAATGCTTTCCCAGAAAGTGGCAAATCTCTCAGCCTGGAGTCCATCATTGTAAATAATTTTTGTTTTAAAAGCAAACAAACAAACCGGTGGAAGTCTCCCAGCAGCAGGTGCTGCCTCCATGTGAAACCTAGCCTCACAGCCCATGGTTCACAGCTGCCTGTTTATTCTGTCTGCTATTTATAGCTGGTCAAACCTTTCCATCCTGCCTTATGTTTCCTACTTGCTCTATCTTACTAATTAATGTATTTACTGTTAGTATTTTAATAAAACAAACAAAACATTGAATGAAAAATACTGCCTGTGGCCAGGGTGCTGCTGGCTTGAGGTGTTTGGGAGGACACAGGCCAGCTGGGGAAGCTTGTGCTGTAATGGATGTTGGAGAAATGGTGAGATGGGAAAAGAGGTGGTGCACGTCTAAAGTACAGGGCAGAGCTCAAGAATGACAGGACTGCATCTGTCTTCATGGTGTGAACCCCAGTATTTTCACTGGCTTTGTCTGAACCACCCCTCATTTTGTGCCAGCTGCGGCACAAAGAAGGCATGACAGACATGGGAAAACGAGCATTGTGTCAGTCCAAGGAGAAGCTGTTTAACGAAGAGACTGGCTGGCTGTGGTTATGGAGAAGTTTGGCTGGGACGTGGATGCTGCAGGTGATTGCAGGCTGATGGCTGTGGCTTCTTGGTGAAGGTAGACAGGGACTCCGCAGCTGAAACCACTCTGAAAACCTGTGACAGAGAAGTGTCCTGAAATCTTTGGGATAGGTGACACCAGCCAACATGGAATAAATGAACAAGCCGTGTACAAAAAACCATCCACGTGCCACTGAGCCTCACTTCATCATCCACTCTTTTGCAGACATCCTTTGTACTGCTGCTACATGAGCCACGACTGCAGCCACCTCGCTGTGTCAGCGTCACATTTTTCTCCAGTAGCTTCTATTTCCTTACTTACGTGCAAGTTTAAGCACTGCTTTATAGCCTCAAGCAGACAGCAACCATGTGCCTCTCCCTTACTTAAATTCATTTTACCTGCCAACACAGCACAAGGTTCTGTAAAGTATGGCTATAACTGAGCTCCTGCTTTGTGAGTTGGTGTTTTGGTCTGTGTCATGAACTATGTAGTCCTCATTTGCCTTAAAGTCCAAAAAATTATCACCCACGCTGATATTGCCTTTCTGAAAAGGGCAGTTTCTTTCAGTTCACATTGGGTCATTTAGGAAGTAGGCTCTAAACCTGACACTTGCTTCTCTTTCTTGAGTAGTGCATGATAAACACTTGTTCTGGATTTTTGAACAGGTGGGATTTGTACCCCTTTGTGGAGGGAGTGTAGCCCACCTGGTTGTTGCATGAGTGGCTATTTTCTCATTTTAGAGAAGATGGTATTGCAATTCACTGCTCAGCAGAAGACAGGTCCACAGCCGAAGATATCTCTGATCTCCTGAGATATCTCTGTTCTCCTCAGGAATCTCCATGTCTGGAAAGTGGGGAGAGTCTTGCTGTGAAATGATGAAAGCGGTGCATGCCTCTGCTCCCAGAAAAAAAAAACCTAGGCAGCAAAGTGGATCAGGTATAAAGTGTAGATAGAGAAAGCCTGGTGAGTTTTCCTTTTTTAAGTAGTTGTCTACCCAGGGTGCAAATTCTGAACCCTCTAAAAAGGCCTGTTGTGATAACAAATGTTTATAAAAATAATGTAGCTGATCTTAGAGGGGAAGTTCAGGGTGTGTTTTGTTAATCTTAGGAGGTCTGCACTAAATTAATTTATTACATATTTTTACACCGGATAATTTTCAGGCTGTTTTTTTTTTAACAGGGCTGCTAATATAACAATAGGATGGGACTGAACTGTTAGCAGCCTCAGGCACTGTCCAATGATTCACCAAAGCATTTCACTTGTACTACAGCTGATATTTGTGTGACATTCAGCATTCAGCCAGACTGGAACATTCAATATTTGGGACTCGGATTCCTCCCAGACAGAAAGGCGCTTAGGAGAGGCTTCAGCCTATCTCTGGGCTCCTTCCTTTAACAAAAATCTGATTAGGTTAATTATGTTTTGTGAGGGAAAAAAAGGAATAGAAAAAACAACATATGAGATGTCAGTGAAAAGAAATAGAAAAAGCTTTCTGAGCAAAAGGCTTGAAACAATGGATTCCTGCCATCCTAGCTGTCTCACCTTTCCTACTGGCTCAGCTGTGATTTACATTTCTATTGATGAAACAGTGATCCTGATGTGAAACAGCTCTGCCAATAACCAGAGCAAAATCCATGCATCCCTTCACAATATTCCAGCTCAATATTTTAGTGGAATGAAAAACTACAGAAAAGGATTTTTTTAAAATTGACATTTTCTTTGGAAACTGGGCTATGGGGCTATTTCTTCAGAATTGCCTTGGCAGATGTAGTAGTGCACGGACTGGATGCTCCAGAAGGACAGGCTGTTTCTGCAGAACACCACCCCACATTCCAGCTTTCTCACCTAAGCAATTTTTTTTAATGCCAAATACCTTTTCTGACAAGATTTACAGGGGTCTTAAAGAATCTTATCAAAAGTCAGATTGGAAAAAGGTCTAATGGCGCTTCCTCCATCTGGTACAGAATGGAGTTAACAGCGTAACAATGCGAGAATGTTTAGTAGTTCATGCAATTGCACAAATGTTTCTTTTGTTCCTAGAAATGGGAATCAAAAAGAGTTTTATGAGTCTGACAGATTGCCCCATTCTACACTGTCATTTGCTCGTTACACTTCCAATGATACACAGCTGCAACATGTTTGATGTGCCTGTGAACCTGAATCAAAGCCGTGAACATCTTCCTAAACATTTCTGTAACGAAACCTGCTCAATAGACTAAATTATCTACAGAAGGAGTCCTACAGGAAGCACCTGCACTTGGGTATTTAGTTCAGCAGTGTGTTACCTAATGCTGCTGACCTGTTCTGTGATCTTGAAAAAAAAAGCTTTTTTATTTGTTTCCTCTCAGATCCCATCACTCTTTTGTCTTCTTACATGCTGAGTGCTTCATAGCAGAATCTATCTCATCCTCTTTGTTTGTAGGAGGCCCTCTGTGGCTCAGTCAAAGCCCATAGAGAGTGATGTCGTATGAATAGCGCTTGTCACCTGGGCAGAACAGTGGAGAGGTCTGTCTGATTTGCCCCCTTGTCTGTTGTGGCACAGGACCATTTTATGGTGTTGTGAAAGATGATGATGTGAGCGAAGAGATCAGACCTCACCTTGGGGTTCTGCTGCAGTTCCTGGTTGCTGGCACAGTAATGCAGAAATGCAGATGAATTTCCTGCTGATGCCTGGACTAGATGCAATATAAAGTAGCTTGAAGGAAGATTTGCTCAATTCGAGCTTCAAAGAAGCAGAAGGTATTTTTGTTGAAAGAGGAGCACCAGCATGGTCCCCTGTAAAAGTGCAGGTGCTGCTCTGAGGCATGAGCTCCAGTAAGTGAAGTTAAATCTATGGGGAGCAGCAGAGTCAAGGAAACCGAGCTTCTAATGCCTGCACTGGAGTGCTGGAACTCCCTATGCTTCCCATACTTACTCTTACAATTCCCTCCAGTCCACTTCAAATCCTCTACTGGGCTGTGTAGCAGACAGCAAAGGCTGGATGTGGTGCCTGGACACCAAACTCATCAGGGACTCTTTGATGCCTGATGTGGAGCCCATCAGGGGTGCCACCCCATTCTGTGTGCCTGCAGCACATCAGCAAGAGCACTTCCCAACCACAAGGACTGCTCTGAAGAGACAATGTTTTGGGCTGACACAACGTGAAGGCAGATAGTTCACCAGAAGAGGGAGGAGGGAATTTCCTACCAAGATGTTCTGAGCTGTAAATGAAAGAAGAGCATATGAAAAAGGAAGACAGTTTTCTGTAGCTTGGATCAGTGTGAGCTATTAAGACTCCAGTTTGTACAACACTTCAGTCCTGAAGTATTTAGGCTTTCTACATAACCAGGCTACCTGGCTTTGGGCTGTTCTGTTGTGTGGGGCTTCTTACAGTTGCTGGACCAAAAACTTGGTGACATGTAGTATTTCTCTGAAAGTTTGATGGGGATAAAAACCATATGAAGGTAATGAGATAAAAATCTCATTACATCTGTTTGCACTTTTAAAAATTGCATGAAAACTGAAAGCATGCAAATAAGCTCAGCATTTGATGAGTGATGAGCAGTCTTCCCTCTGCTTGTGTGTCAGCCTGGCGCTGCTAATGACTAGACAGGCTGTAACTGCAGCTAAGAGAAAGTCACAAGGAAATAGCACTTGATTAATAAAGCAAAATCCCAGCTTTCAGTATTGCTGGAGTGCCCAGACAGGTGAGGTATGACAGTCTTGAGCAGTGCTGAGAACTGCTGACTCCACCAAGCTGGCTCAACACAAAGCCCATAGTGACTCTGGAGCAGACAATCTTTTGCTTCTCTTTCAAATCACTCTGACACTATCTAACCCTCTTCCTACACCCTGAAGGTCCAGGGGTTATTCCAGACTGGAATATGGTCACCATGACAGCCAGGTCATCCCCAGGCTTGTAGCTGGTGGAATTGGGCAATCAAATGCAGGATGCTCCAGGTTTCTCTACAGGTGCTGCAGACATTAAAGCGTGGGAGGTCATGGCAGGTGTAGTAGCCAAAGCCTGAAACTGTGCTTGCCGCACCAGAGAAGAAAAAGAAAGGGCACCACTGGAAATGTGCATGTGGAATGAATCCCTCTTTCCATCCTATGTCCAACAGTGGCCAGCACCAGGTTTTCTAGAAAAGATGTCAGGGCTTGGAGGGGTCAAGTGCGGAGTAAGCACATCTCTGCCCTTCATCCTCTGTCATGGGTATACCTGCTAGGTAAGCAGCTCAGTCAATGAGCAGCCAAAGACAGGTCCTGGAGCAGGATAACGCACACTCCTTCTGACACAAGTGGTCATTATTTGCAATGTTTCTGAGCCCTGCTGACTGCCTTCAAGATTATAGAAGTTGGCCTGATGGTACAGAGATAACTGAAGTCAGACATACACCCCCCGCTCCCTGAGAGGGAAGCTCCCTAGGCCAACTCTCAGAAGCCAGCAACAAGAATTAGAAGAAAAATTGCATAACTTACTGTTATTTGCAATGGCCCTGTGCCTTCTAGCTACCCAAGCCCTTTCTGACTACTGCTGAGTTTATGGCTGCTGTTAAAATATGTGTATTCCACTGGAATTCCCCATCCTTTAACTTTTTCCTCCACCACTTTTGTGCTTATGAGGGAAAAAGGCAGGTGTTCCCAGCTGTCCCCTTTAAGACCATTGGCACACTCATATTGATGACTCACTTTCTCTTTCTCCTTCCTGAGGCAATGTTTATCCTGGTACATTTCGGGATCTTGCCACTATCACTGCGTTATCTCCCGCAGGGGTGGGTGAGCAGACCTGTAGCTCATAGCAGCTGATAAAAAGGTGTTGGGACCTCAGCAGTGGTCCCACCACGACTACAGTGCCAGCCTCCTCCCCAAACATTGCTCCATATAACTTAGAGCCCCATAAAGCCCACGGGTCAGAGAAGGGCTCCAGCATGCCTTTATTTGTTTTTATCCCCCTGACTTTCTCTTGCAATGGGGATCGCTCTTCACTGAACCACTGAGGAGTGTCTCCCCAAGCTTTGTCAAGTCCTTTCTCATCCAGGAGGCATTTGCATCACTTTTATCTCCTTATACATCTTCCTTACCTCATTACACATCCTTCTCGTATTATTGTACATCTTCCTTTCTAGAGCATTAAAGCAATCAGCATGTGGCCATGAAGAAGGGCTGCTGACCAGTGAGGGAGCCTTGCTAGGAGGAAAGTGGAATGAAGGATAAGTGTTATTAGGTGGAAGCATGTCAAGCTCTAGGATCAGGGAAATTTAGGAGTACTGTATAACACAAGGAATCTCAAGATGCTAGAAATACAGACTTGCCAACAAATGCAACAGTGCAAATTTGTAGAAGAGCCTGGATGATGAGTGGACAGAAATCCCAACAACCCCAGACAGTTCCACATGACAGATCTACCAGCCTCTGCCTTTGACTTCAGGGCTTTACTAAGGGAATTTGAAAAGCACACTATATCCCAATAATTCTTGCTGGAAAGCTCTTCTTGTGTTAGCTGACTCTTCTCTTTAGGTCAGTCTAGCAAAGAAAAGCTCCTCCTGACTTGAGGGCCTAAGAGAGCAGCTCTCAGGTTCTGTGTCAGAACAGTACCTGGGGGAAGAGAGAGCCTAAGAAAGGCTCTGTTAGAGCCCAGTACTGAAAAAATGGATGATAAAATGAGGGGACAGCCATCACATGGATAGAGAGATGATGGAGCCTCACTCCAAGATATCTGTCTAAGTCAGCTGCATGTAAGCACTTTCTTTTGAAGTAAGTTCAAGCTGTTCTCTTAGTAAGAACTCAGAAGCAGAATTGGACAAGGCTTGGTGGTACAAATGTGGCTGCAGTCAGAAAATACTCTCTCTTTTCCTTGAGATACAAACTCACTAACCTCTGTGGAATGGGGGGGGACAACACTGGAAATGAGAGCAAGAATTGCACAACACACTGTGATAGAAACCAGGCTTGACTCCCAGCCAGTGTAAATTTGAACTAAGTGCTACACTGGATCAGATCAAAAGTCCACCTAGTTCATTCTCCTAGCTTTGACAGCAACTAAAGTGTAAAAACTGGGCCTTGACAGAGGGATCTTTTCCCTTCTGCACCCTTTTAGCACCTGACAGCTTACACTGCAGACATGTCAAGAGATGGAGCTTTGGCTAGACCACTGTATTTGACCATGAGAGGCTCCTCATCATCTGTTGTGCTGTTTGAGCCACTGAGATGGTTGTTTTCCACAGTATCCTGCAGCAATGAGTTCCACAGGGTGGTTATGTCCCATGTGAAAGGGGGCAACCGAGTGGGTAGAGAGGCCAAATGAATGTTTTCTGCCTGAACCATTACTCCCCTTCCCCCCCTTCTCAACATACACAGAATTAAAACTATGAACCTTTCAGTCAGTGTTTATGAAGAAATCCCGCAGCTGTACCACTTAGAAAAAATGGGAAAGTCCAAGTTTGAAATGGGTTGTGGGTCATTCCACAAGAGTAACATCTTCATGGGAATTTTGCCAACTAAATTTAATTGTGATGCTGCAAAAATGTCGTGTAAATAATGTTTCTGTGATACATGTGTTGCAAGTTATTACCGAGCCATAAAGGAGCTGGGAAAGAAGAAACCGAAACACAAAATGCTCTGTGACGCCAGAACACCTTCTGGTGAGTATCAGTTTGCAAACCACAATGTAAGTTTATGCCCACAATTTAATTGACCTCCTGAAAGCAAAGGTAAACAGGAATAGAAGGGCAGGCGTCTGCGGTTCTCTCTTTCCTCCAGAGAAATTCATTCTCCATCAAGCTCTGCCCGATTTCAGTGGCATTTTCTCTGCCCCTGAGCAATAGAAAACAATGCCTAAAAACCAACTCTTAACTTAGGTGTGCAGGGAAGGGGGCTTGTGAGACATGCTCAGCAGTTTTGAGGACAGAGACACAGCTCCCAAATCTGACAAGGAAACCTGAGACCGACCACAAAAACCACACAGCCCAAAACAAAAAGATGGCTTAAGAAAGCAGTGTGCTCTGAAAGACTGCACTGCCGTGATGGGAAGTGTCTCAACCAAACTCTAAGTGGTCATGGCTGAGAAAAAAAACCATTTTATCTCTCTTCCCAAAACTTGCAATCAAACGTCAAACTCTTTGGTTTGGCAGAATGAACTCATTTCTTTTCTTTAAATATGGTCTCACAGTAGAAGAGTGTTAAACAAACTGAGGAAGCACGAGGTATATCCACTGCCCAAGTAAGGGAAATTGCTGTGCTTGAGGGCTGCTGCAGTCAGTTGCCTACACCTCATGGTAGGACCCCTGGGACTAAGGATGTGTAGTTTTCCCCTCATTACAGAGGCTGGTGGTGTGAAATGCTGCTCTTCTAAGGAGAAATCTCCTCCCGGAGCCATTTACCACTGCCTTTTTGGCACACACCAATTATCTGCTGTGTAAGCTGTGACATATATTGGTATCACAATTACACACCCCCTGCTCCTTCATCTTTAGTCTGTTAGCACCTAGGTGTGTAGAGCCTGAGCAATGGCATTTAATGTGGGAAGAAAGGCAAGTGCTAGGATTAAGCTGCCCTCCAGCAGTAGATACTAAATAAAGAAAAGCAAGAAGGCTGTCTCAGCCCCAGTGCCTGTTCCAGCTCAGCCTCTCCCATACACAGACCCTATTCTGCCACAGTGCACATTGTTGTCCGAGGAACCAGGCTAGAGAAAGGGGAGTAGGGCTGCTCACATGTACTAAGGACCATCTGGAGAGCTGCAGACATTCTTGCTGCCTCCTTCCTGGGGCATGGACTCCATGAAGGCCGCTGGACATCACCCTCTAACTCTGAGGCTCTTGCAGGCAGGGATGCTGTCATCCTGCTGCTGCCAGCCTCTCAGACCTCAGAAGCTTCTCTGTGATGCTCTCTAGGCTGCAACATGAGAGGAAAAGGGCAAGTGGAGGAGGGAAGCTTGGGGATGCGTGATTCCCATGGTAGCAGAGGCACTCTGTGACCCCGAATAGGATATGCCATGGGGAGTGAAGGGGATGTGTTTCTAGCTCAGCCAAACCAACAGGCAGACACAGTGTGTAGAGAGCCACCATCATCTTCCTAAATTAAAGCTGTCAGCAGGCTGGGCCACCCAGTATAACAAGGGAGATGTGCTCAACACGAGTACCTCCCTGCCATTTTGAACTCACTGTGTGCTGCAACATGAAGGCCACCACACGGCTGGGCTTTGGTACAGGACGATATAGCTCAACTCTCTGGGAGCTGCAGTCCCAAACCTCACATCTGTTTTGTGAGAGGAAGCGAGCCTGGCCACACTCCCTCACAGGGAAATTAGGCAGGGAGAAGAAATACAGCGAGCCTGAAGAGAGAGAGGAGTGGGGGTGGTGTGATCCAGGGCTTCACCAGAACCCATTTTCCCTCCTGGAACAAGGGGGCGGGTGGGGAAGGGATGTGCTCTATCCCCTAGCCCTGCAGTTTCCCATTTTGCATTCCCAGCCAGCATTAAGGATGGCAAAATGGGCTGTGCTCTGACTAGTTGTGCCTGATGATCACTGGAATCACATCAGTCCCGGAACCAGTAGCAAGGGCAAGGGAAGCCAGATGGTTGTAGAGGTGGCTGTCTGGCTATGCCCTGTGTGTACACGTCTCACATTCACATTTACATACATCTCTACCCACACAGAACCGAACTGGAAACAAGATCATTTGGAATAAAAAAGTGGGATTTCTCTATGACAAATCCAATCTTGAGATTCACCCTGTGGATGATCCTCATATAAACCTCCCACCCTTTCAATTACCCTTTCCCACAGTACCTCATCCCACTGCAGCCTTGTAACTCCTCTGCTTGCCAACACCAAGGTGGCTCTGTAGAGCATCCTATTCTCCCACATGGGAGAACACTGGACCAGTTTGGTACTCCCAGGAGACTTCACCCACAGCACGTGCTACTCAGAGGCTGGTTGGACTTGATGATCTCAAAGGTTTTTCCAACCTAGTTCATTCTGTGATTCTGTGAAAAAGAGCCCAGGGAGAGCCTGGGAGGAGCTGCCAGCTGCAGCCTCACTACATTAGCATGAGAAGTGCCAAGAGTTTCAGAGCTGATCAGTGCCAGAAGGCAACTTCCCGATGCAATTAAGATAGAGGTAAATTCAGACACATCTTGCCATTCTTCTGGGACATGTGTTGCTAATTAAAAGTCAGCCTGTATGTTTAGGATCAAGGACAGCAACATGTCCTGTGGTGGTAGAGAACATTTCTGTGTGTTCTTGTGACACTGGTGATTGGACCTACAGAACATGGTTGTGGCTACCTGTCAGTGAGAGGTTTCCCTTGGACTCCTTTAGCTTATGCTGCACACCTGCTCCCATTTAAAAAGCCTATTTACATTCAGAGAGGCAGGGCTGTCCCACAGGTCAGGAGCTGTAATGGAGCTCAGGAGTTTTCAGTTTTGCCCATGAATCAGCTGGATTCAAAGCCTGATGTTGGGAAAGTCACCTGACTTGAGGCTCGATTCACATCATACAGGCCAGGGAGTGCTGGGCCTCCAGTGGGACCCTGCCTGAACAATAAATCTTTGAGTTAGGGACTGACTCCAGTTCCAAGTACAGAGCACAGCAAGTCTCTAGTCTCTTCTCCCATTAAGACAGCTGTGATACAAATGGTCAGTCTTTAGAGGACATTTTTTCCCATCTGTGAATTAAATATTAACTGGACATCATTTTCTCTGCAGCCGATGAGCATTTCTGTAGGAAGTTTTGTGATCCCAGCAAGTGAATAGAGTTCACGCTCTGACAGTAAATAAATGATAGATCCACTTTTGGGTTGAGGAGACAACATGTGCTCTAGGGTGGTCCATCGAATGCAGAAACAGCACCATGCAAATGAAAAGACAAACAAAGGATTTCACAATGAGACTCTTAAAGCTAAGGCATTTGGGATCATTGGATCTGGATCTAGTTCCCAGCCACAGACTTGCAGCATGAGCTGAGGCTCTCAGCTTACTCTTCTCTATAAAGGGAACAGTACTCTATCCCTTTTATATAGGAAGGCTGCACACAAATGTGAAGCTATCTAACAGGCTGGAGCAGCCTCCAGCAGAAGGAGCCACAGTTTACTATCCTGATGGTTGCCTACATGATCTCAAGAGACTAAAATCCCTTCTCCAAGTCATGTGAAATCTCAGGAAAGCAGAAAACCCAAAGGCAAATAATCTGTTTGAAAACATACCATGAGTTAATGGAGAGTTCTATTCTGTAGAGTGAATATTTGGTGTATATTTATTTGTATTTCCCTCCTACCTTCCTCTTTTATAATTTAAAGAAATTCAGAAAAAAAGCTAAAGGTATGTTTCAACACCACGTCCCTCAGGTTTGCGATCAAGTGTAGGTTTAGATCTGTCTGTGGTGAGCCAATCAAGTAACTTTTTCCCTCCTTCAGCTGTGAAAGGAAGCTGATTGCTGAGAATCGCTAAAAGAATGGATTAGCGCCTGCTGAATATTGCCAGTTCCTAGGGCTGATCAAAAGCCAGGCGGTGCCCCTGACAGCTCCCCCCAGCCCTCTCTGGTGGCCACCCAGATGTTCTCCCATTCCAGCCCTCAGATTTACAATCTGTCATGGCTCACAGCTGTGAGCTGGACTCAAACAGGGCTGGCGCTCTGTGGTTGGAAAGACTAGACCGTGTTTCTGTGGGCTGCACCTTGCTTTCCAAAAAATGCGAGTGTTCAGAAGAGCGAACAAACCCTCACAGTGAAGATTTCAAGTGGATGGGTCCCAAAGCAGTGGATCTACCCTAAGCATGCAAACAGCTGGATGCAAGGGCACTAACAGTCTTTTAGATATTTCAGAGAATTCTCATGATTGTTTGGAAGGTCAGTGTGGCCAGTTGTTTTGCAGCTGCTCTAAACATATGAGTTTCTTCTCTGCCACCAGTGAAGATTTGCTACATCACCATTTGGCCATTGGGAGGAACAATCCTTCATCAGCTCACTCCTCAGCCCTGGGACCATTCTCCAGAGTCCTCTTTTAATGCTGGTTCTTCAACACTTAAAGGTCAGACTATTGCCTGCTGATAGCTGCCAGTTTACAGGACTGATCTGACACCTGCATTAGTGCTCCACTGACTTGATGGCAGGTTGATGGCTCTTAAAATGCCAGAAAATGGGTGCAAACATTGTTCCATATATATTTTTTTACGCTTCTCAGCTGGTTATATTCAAGCATGGTTTCCCTGAGGAATCTCCAGAAAACCAGGAGACCCCTACAAGCTCCAGAATTACCATGCTCATGTGGCTTTGCAAAGCACAGACAGTGTATTCTTGCCCTTGTTGCCCAAGTCTCTCTCCATTTAGCTCCTGAAGACTGGGAGATGTGCTGCCAGGCACTCAGCTTGGGATGGCAGCATGGGGATGCAATACAGCCCTGCTTCAGGGTCATGCCAAGCTCTAGAGTTACTGCCTGGGGAAAGGATGATCTTCTGTAGTCATTCTCTTTTCTTCCACCCAAATGCTGGGAGATGCTTTAGCTCTTTCTGAGCTTCTATCCCTCACACCAAGAAAATGAGCTGCTAATGAGAACCATTTGGCTTGCAAGTTCTTAGTGCTCTTTCATATCAAGGTCCCTAAAACTACTCCACTAGCTCAGAGACACAGAAAGTGTTGGTTGTATAACTTCTGCTCCTGAGATCCAAAAACTTTGGGCTTCACAGCCAGCCCAGATTTCTGCTTTGCCTCTGGTCTAGCCACAGAGGCTAGTGACTACTTCTGTGTGGAGATACTGCTGGGATTCTCTTGAACAGTTTCTCACACCAGCAGTCTTTGCCAACTCCTAAGTTCATCAAGTTTCTCTTCCACTACCTGGAGCTCCAGAGTGCTTCTCTCATTTCTGATCTTTCTCTCCTGGGCAGATAATCCTAAAATTCCTTAAATTAAGATGTCAGTTAAGAAGTTGCAACAAACAATCTACCTTCTCCACATTTGTGGTGTTGGTGGTTCCTAAGGTGAATGAATGCTGGGGCCACTTGTTCTGAGCTGAACAATTTTGTGTTGTGATGTGATGGGATGATTTGGACACTACAGTGCCAAAACAGGAACCGTGCATGAAGTCAGATGTTTGCCGTGAGTAAAACCTTGAGAACTGGGCGTGTTGCAAAAACCATGGATAGCTCCAGGTCCAAGGAGCTGGGAGCTGGGGAATCTTGGAGGAGCTTGGAGCCCTGCCTAACGGGGATGAGGGGAGGCTTTATGAGCAGCATCAAACACTGTTCTCAAAGAAGGGGCTGGGTAAACACACTTCTTGGCACTTGGTCAGTGAACAGAGAAATTTCTGTTTCTTCCCAAGAATGTGTTCAGGGTGGGATCTTGGAGCCTGATCTTTGAATAACACTGGTGGGGACAGCCATGCTGCATTCTTTCTCTGCTCTGCAGGGCCAAAGTCTGGGCAGGGTCCCATCTGTGCAGGGCTGCAGTGCCTGAGTATGCTCTTCCAGTTGCTTCTTGGGGGACCCAACACAAAGATGTGGCAACATCCGGGATAAAGACCCTTTACTCCTGTCATTCCCAGGAGTTACTGGGAAGAGCATCAGGCCTGACAGATGCTCTGTCAGGGGCCTGAGACCACTCTTCAGGATCAGACGGAAGGTCTTCAGAGAAGGATGCAGGCTCAAATTACTCCTTCAATACCTGGAAACAGTGCACATACTACAGGGAGGCCTCTCTGGGCAGCAGGTAGACCATTTTGTCTCTGGATATAGGCAAAATAAGAACTTCTAAGATCTTGTGCTGCCTTAGCAAAGCCCTACTTTCCAAGAGTTCAGAGCATCCTCTTTTCTGGTAGCCTCCCTGCAGCCAAACCATTTGGCACCACTGACAACCAGGGTTTTTTCTTAATGGGTAACAACCGTCTTACCTCCCACGGGCCCTGTGAGGATTACTGAGTTAGCTGCTTTGGAAATGTACAACAAGTGACTAATAATAATAGGAGTGGCACAAATATTTCATAATGAGCAGCCTGTCAGATTTGGCCTTCTCATTCTTTTCCTCGAATGGCACTCACTATGAAGTTGCGTTCTTCTTGCATTCTTGCATTTGTATGTTGATCAAATTGATGAAAACATCTGGTCATCTCTTTTCCTGTTACTTGACAGCAAATATTTGAAATTCAGTGTGTGTTAGTGGGGGTGGCTCCTCACATGTAGAGGGTGTTGCTGATCCCTGAGCAGATGAGCAAGTATGTTCTCTGAGAGGCAAATTATTGCAAAAATAATTCTATTTTGCCTATTTTGATACGTGATGGCTAGAAATATCTTGAGCAGTAAAATTCAGTTTCTCATGGAAGTGAAATAGTATCATACTCCCCAAAGTCATCCAAAAGATTTAAACCCAAGTACTATGAGCACCAAACAACAAACCTTGACTTCTGCCCAGTCACCTGTGTTCTCCAAGGGACTGGGCAGTGCTGCAAGTACATTCCTTCCCAGGATCTTTATTTTCACCTGTTGCTCAACTTGAATTGTTCCTAGTGCATGGTGCTATATGGGGGCTGACTGTTATTAGATAATCCTGAGCATTTTGGTAGTAACAATAGCTGCATCTCCAGGGAAGCTGGGCACCTCATGGGATCAGCACTACATAGCTGTGTCCAGCTGGGGCAGTACCTTGCCTGTCTTCCCTGCTGTGAAGCCATATGTTGCTGTGGTGATGCTGGGATGTCATTATTGTTTGAACAGCAATGCACTCAAAGTCATAAGGAGAGGATTAGGATGACTTTGTGGCCAGATCAGGCAGAGCAACTGCTGTCTTCAATTTCAGCAGCAGAGAACAGAGCACATTAGTGAGTACATGGTCATTGCTTTCTCTGGAAAAGCCCCTCCCATCCTTGCTTGTCTCCCCATGCCAATGCTACCTTGTGCCCTGGCAAGAGGCCCTGTCCCAGAGCAAAGGCCAGCAGGTGACACCCCTTCTCTTGTTGACCTGGCAGGAGAGCAGCTTGGAGCCCTGCCAGCAGCAAGGAGGAGGCAGGGAGTAGGTACTGGTACCAATTAGCAGCCTGAACGGGGTTATTACAGGACAAGCTCTGTTTAACTTAACTGCTAACAGACTGGCTCTGTCATTTGGAAGAAATCACAGGCAAACAGACTTAATGGGGGCCTGGAGGAGTGGGGGCAGGGAGCACCGTGGCTTCCCGTCCTCTTATGAGCAGTGTATTTTGTAAAATACAAATGTAATTGTCGTTTGAAACACATGTACAGCAGGATGGGGAGGAGGGCGGGAGACTCACTGATCAGCTCAAGTCTATGGAGCAATCTGCATCCTGAAGAGCATGGCTTTGCACATCTGTTTCACAGGATCTTTTTATCACCAGAGGATAATAGGAAGGCTTTCCTGAACTCCTGCCTGGCTCAGGGCGCTCAAACGTCACCACCAGCTGGACCTGCGCCCAGGGGAAAGCCTCTGTACCTTCCCGTCTCCTGCAAGCCTGGCACTGCCATGGGCTGTGCCCAGCAGCTCCTGCTCCTCTGGAGACCCCCTGGGCCTGCTTCTGACCCCCTCAGTGCAGTGCTGGCAGCTTGAAGCAGCCAAGCCTGACTCCTGCTCTGATTTGAGGCATGGCATGGTCTGATTGGGACTTGCAGTTGTCACGCAGAAGCTGCACGAGCAGAAAATGGATTGAAAACCCTACATGCAGCTGGAGCTACTGTCTGAAGATTTTGTCAACCGAGATGAATTCTCTCCCAAATGAAAGAGGGAAAGAGCAGATAGAGCACTGTATTTTCCTTAAGCAAAGGACTCTGGCTCATTGAAAGCCCAGCCCAGTGGCTGCAGAGGTCCACAGAGTTTCCTGCAGAGGTCAGGTGGCTCTGGTGGGATCCTTGAGTCCACACATCTTTTCTGGATTGGAAACACTGGCAATGTCTGGTTTTATGAGGAAAGGAATACCACTGGTATGTTAAATGGATGCTTGGGTGAGGTTCTGGAAAATTGATGTCTGTTAATTCAGTAGGATTGCTCACTGCATCAGGATTGTACCAGCTTAGATCAAGGAACTTTTTAAGGATGAAGAAGAGCCTCTACTTTCCTGAATTCTGTGTTTTGGCCCCTGGGAAGCTGGGCATGAAGGAAGAAAGCAAGTTACACATTTTGTACATGCAGACACTGCCTATGGGTCCTAGATCACAGCAAAATTTTGCCAGTCCCTCCTGCCCAAACTAGAGCAGCTTTTCAATCCATGGCATCTCACGACAGCATCAGGTCTGGAGAAGAAAAGTGAGAGGTGGGAGAGCAAGAAAGCCCTTTCCTGATGGGAGGCAGCAGGGGCAACCCACCACCAGGCTGTCAAACACAGTAAGCAATAAACTTTGCCTGCTACACTCTGAACTTGTGCCCATGAGAGATCAGCGCTCCCGGCTTCTCCTCATTTCAACATTTAACAGGAGCAAGGCACCCACTGCTTCCCACAGAGGGCAAGATGCACCGATAAACTGCATGATCACGGTAACTTACTATGGGAACTAAAATGCAGAGTGTGGCCCTTCAAAGATCACTAACTCCTACCTTATGCTATTGGGTTTCTCTTTCTAAGCAGACACTTGACATGAGTATTTTTTGCTCAGTGTCAGACAGATATTTCTTGTGGAAGATGCCACAAGAGACAGGGTCAATGTGATGCATTAATTTAGTAAAGATTAAGAATTTGCAATTGAATAACATTATAGCAATGGAGAGAAAAGGGATTTGGCAGAGTTGGAGGAAGGGCACAGCAGGGACTGTGGGGCAGGAGCAAGTAGGGTAGAGCTGTGGGACCAGGACTAGGCTAGTGGGGAGGCTGCAAGGCAGGTCCGAGGGCAACAGTAAGGCGGTGCAGTTCTTGATGGCACCGGTATTGTGAAACCATGGCTCACAGTGATATACCAAACACATCTCCAGAAGCAAAGCACTGGCTGTGTTAACAGAGCACACATGGCCTTCTCCTGAGCAGCATCCCTTTGCATGGTGTGGCCTTTTAAAATGTGCCAAACAGATTGAGTACAAGCAGCACACACACAACAAATGTGACACAACAATGAAAAAAAGAGCAACAATACCGCACTCCCAAAAAATGCTGGAAATGCCGCAGAATTCATTGAAGATGCCCCAACTCCCCCTTAACCTCTATGCCAGGAACTATTGTTTCTAATGTTAATAATGCCTGGTAATAAACAGTGGCGTAACTCCAGGTCCCTGTAGGTCAGGGATAATGGGATCAGACTGAAGCAATGTAATCAGTAGCAGAGCTCAGCTTGGATTGCCAGGCTCTCTCTTTTTGACAGCACATACCACTGCTGGAAAAAAAGAAGCCACCAAAGATAGGCACATAGCAGGTGGGTGCTTCCTCCTGCAGCCATTTCTCAAGTTGCTGAAGTTCAGAGCACCCTGGAAAAAAAGAGATGGCAAAAGACCCTGAGGATTTTCACAGGATTTGGCCCTGCACCAGGAGTAGCACCGCCTCATAGAGGCTGGGTCAGTGAAGTTTACTTGGCTAAGCAAACGCTGGCAGTCCATGCTGAGGTGGAGCGGGAGAGCTTGTCCCTGCCAATTGGTGTGAATAATGGCCATGAAGTAAAGCACATGGAGCCATTGGACAGGAAGGCACTTCTTTTTTCCATCCCTCTCTGATGTGCCGACGCCCCACATCCCTCTCAGATGTATCTCCCCTGTCTGGATGTGGGACCCAGGAAGAACTGACTGAAATGGGATGGAACCAAATACCTCACTCAGCACAGATACCATCTTTTAAACAAGCAACTGATGTAACACTGTAATATTGATATGACACAGAGTGGCCCTCCGTGCAAACAGCTTGGGCTCCACGCCATGGCAAAACCAGCCCTTGGACCAGGACTTCCTAGCTTTGTGTGTGCATCTATGCACCCCTCTGGGAGCCGGCTGGGAGGGGGAGGAAGGAGTTAAAAAAGCNACCTCTGATTATAATTTCTGTGCAGCCGAGGAGGTGGCATGCCATTGTGTGTCAGCCGGGAGAGCTGCTGAAAGGGGGGCTTCTCCCTGTCTTAAAGGAGAAAGCCTTTCCTAAACCCTCCCTTCGCAGAGAAGGAATCACACTCCTCCCAAGGAGCCTACCCATCAGGAAAGGGCCCTTCATGATCTCCAGACTACCCAACCATCTGAGCTCCAGCCCTGGGGGCACTGGGCTGACATCTTTGACAGGGATGCCCCCCAGCAGGGAGCAGGGAGCCAGGATCCCCAGCCTTCCCAGAGAGGCTGGCGACCAGCAGGGCCAATTAGCACCAACTGCAGCATCACGTTTTGTGTGATAGAGGCACTTGACCATGAGGAACTGGTCGAAGCTCCTCACCTCATTTCACACAGGCAGCAGCAATCAGATGGTAATAACCATGGGTCACTAGAAGATGACCTCGAGGTGAAAGGCTCCATATCCCATTACTGGCTTACTTAGCTATCAGCCTAGCATGTCTTTCTAGCGCTTTGAATCAGAGAATGGTATTCAAGCTCTTTGAGAAAGTTGCTGCTGGAAGGTGTTTAGCATTGTGCATTTCCCAGCAGACATGCAGGAATGGTAACTAAAATCCTCCATGACTACCATGTACTGGGAGCTTGCCATTAGCATTGTGTGACTAGGCAGGAATGTATTGATTTCTTGCCTGAGCTGTGCATGCTTACAGCAGACACCAGCTCTGATTTTTGTCCTGCTTTGTTATTTGTGTGTGTCCTCATCTCATGTTAGCCATTAAACTTCCCATTAGTATCTGCTGGTATTCTACAGCATGCAGAGAGGCCCTGAATGGTAAGTAGCATCCCTGCTCTGATCTCTGTCAGACCTAAACAGATTGCATCACAATCTGCAACCCACAGCACCAACAGTTTAGTCAGCTCATTTATCCCACTCAGGGATCATTTAATTCTTTCTGGCCATTTGTGTCATCTTCTTTTTCCATCATAATCTGTTTAGCTGGGGGAGGGCTGGATGAAAATGGCTAAGGGCCTTTGTTTCTGAAGCAATTCCCATCAAAGGATACGTTTCCCCAAGTCGAGTGATATGCTGGCAGTTCCTTTGCCCTAGTGGCCTGCTCCCTCCTCACTGTGTGTCTGCATCTCTGCCTGAGTTACAGTTTTGGGCCTGATCATGAAATTAGGGTTTTCTTCACTCATCTGCCTTCCTTGGCAGCTGAGTCATGGTGTCTCCTCTGGCAAGTACAGACTCTCCATGGCACTAGCAAAAACTCTGGTGCAACCACCATGCTCTACCAGCTATGAAGCAGTTAGGCTTGTAGGGAGAACCAATTTCTTTTGATCCAGTTACATGTTTTGAAAAAAACTGGAAAAACTTACAGGCACAAAAGCCTCCTTTTCAATTTTGAACCACAAACAGCAAACTCCTGGAAAGGACTGGCTGAGAACAAATGTTTTGAGTTTAATTTGGGTTTGGTAATCAACTCGGCAGTTTGAGAAAAAGGTGGTTAGCACCTGTAAAAATGTGAGGGATGAGAAGTAGTGAGAAATAAGAAATATTGTGTCATAAAATAGTGCATTTATGGAGCTGATGAACTTTGCCATCCAGAAGTACTGTGGATCCTAGCTCCCAGCTTCTTCTTTGAAGGTACTTTATAAATATCCCTGAGGATCAGGTTGAGAAGTCAGTGGCTAAAAGGCAATTTCTGTGGAGAAAGCCAGCTAGGTGCTTCTGTCCCTCTACCATTTGCCATTGACAATTTCTCTGGGTCTGTACTGCTTGCTCAGCAGCACCCACAGTTTCCAGGAGGCCATGTATTGCAGTGGGGATACATACTACATGCTGCTGGCTGGGAAATGGGGTGTACACATAAATGCATATATGTGTCTTCATGTGCATCCATGTCCAAACCCCAAATGGTAGTTACTTCCCATACCCAAGGAACCTTCCAAGCATCTAGCATTCCCGGCTTCTCCTGGCTCTTCTACAGCTGCTCCTGGAGACAAGCGCTCTGGACATACTGAGGAGAGGTCAGCAATATTTTTTTTACTGCAGCATGGCAACCTAAGCAAAATGTGGTACTAAGGGATTCCAAAACCTAGGCACACTGGAATGTAGGACATCATAACTATCTGGGGTGACCTGGCTCCTTTTTGAAGAGTAAGAGGAGTAAGAAAGGGGAGTAGATTTAGGCAACAGTAAAGAGCAACCCTGGAGGGATTTTCTACATGGCCACTTATGGAGCTCTTAGCCTTTGTGTTTTTCCTCTCCTTTTTGACTATCAGGGAGTGTCCCTCCAAAATAACCCTGAGAGTGAGGTGGCTCTGGGACCTGGTGTCCCATGTGTTAAACATTTCTTTCCTGTGAAGAGGAGCCTCTAGATATGTCTAAAACATTAGTGTCACAGGAGTTCACCAGGAAAGGATGGAGGCAACCGATCTCTTCATTTGAAGAGACGTGCAAATGGTCAGCATGACCCACATGGTTCTTCCCTGTGCACGATGTGCTGCCAATCCAGACTCCGTCATTCCCTGCTCTGGCTTGCTCAGATGGTTTGAGGGTGTGCAATGAGGACTGTCAGAGCAGTCTCTTAAGTTTCTGCTTTACTGGGAGGCAGCCGGGCTTCTTTATTGAGGGTCTCCTAGTGATTCAAGACTGAGACATCATGAACTGGCAGAGAAGATTTTGAAGTTGCTGCTGGGTACTGCATAGGGTACTGTGACAAAGGGAAGCACAGCTTGCTCCTGCAATTACAGATTCATGACTCATATAATAATTTAGGTTACAAGGCACTTCTAGAGGTCATCTGGTCCAAGCCTTTGCTCAAAGCATGGCAAATCTTTATGTCAGATCCACCTTCAGAGCTAGATCTAGTTGCTCAGGGCTTTGTCCAGTTGAAGATCTCCAGGGCTGGACATTACACAATCTCTGGACAGCATGTTCCAGTGTTTGACCACCCTCATTGTGCAAAAATGTTTCCTAATATCTAATTATATTTTCTCTTGCTACAACTTGTTCTGTTGCTTCTTGTTCTTCTGCCGTATACCTCTAGAAAAGTCTCAATTTTCTATATAATTTCTAATTAGGTATTTGAAGAGACAATGCCTGGGAACAGAAAGGTACTTTTGGCCTTTTTCAATGTGAAGAGGAGCACAGAAGAAGCAGTATCAGAGTATCCAACCTTGAAATCTTTTCATGCTGCTCAGAGATGCACCTGCCACTGAGATCAGAACATGCCAAATGATTATTTTACAAACCAATAAAAATTATTCTCAGGAAACAGGTATGATCTGATCTATCCTGGAGGATCGAGTTACAGAATTAACTCTTGGACAGTCCAACGCCTTTTCCTGGTCTGTACATAAGAGAAAGCAAGGTAAAGAGGAAAGGCAGCTCTGGGGAAATCAGTGATACAGGATGGGAGGAGGTGATAAGGAAAAGGATCAGAAACCAGTGTCTTTTAAACACTACTCTTCTGAAAGGGTATGCCTGTGCTGCATGTGCAGCCTATCCATGCTTTTGGGGGTGCCACCATACACAAGCTGAATGGTTTCTCTCCTGCAGGGCACAATGGACTTTTCTGCCCAGTGATGACTGAACACTTTATGTTGCTGTTTACCCAGGAATTCTGCAGATTCCCAGGGTAGCTCTGAAAAAGCTGAGAGAGGGGGCCAAAGTGTCTTGTCACGTCTGGGAGTTTGTTTGAGCTACATAGTAGGGGACAAGTTTGTCAAAGCTAGAAAGAATATTGTGGTAGCATGTGCCTTTTCATAGTGGCGACTTTCCTCCAGCCATAACAGTTTCACAAGGAATCAGAAGTGAAGAAGGCAGCCCCAGGGGGACTGTGGTCCTTCCAAGCAGCCCAGGTGATCTGTGTTATGCAGTTAAGGGCTCGGGCTGCATCGAGGGGGCTCACTCCTTAACTGGTGTAAATCAGCCCAGTCTCTCTGGAGGCTCTGGAACTGTGCTGGTTCATCCTAACTGAGGAAGGGGCCCCTGATATCCAGGCTCAGACTACCTGATGTAGGTTTCTCTTCTGTACGTGCAAGAGGTATCCTAGGAGTCAGGGACAATATGGATTATGCTGAGGAATTTCTAGCTGGTGAGTGGAGCAGCAGAGCCCACCTAAATGAAATACGAGACCTATATGTCCTGCCTAAAATCAGTGCCTATAGCTGGACACTGCCAGGCTCACTGCCCTGGGAGAGAATTAGCTATCTGAACTCTAGCTAGGCTAGGGAGCCAAGCAACAGCATTTGATGGGTAGAAAAGTTACCCTGTTTCTTGGAAGGCTTTTCTCACAGGATTATGGCCTATCTGTTATGAGGAAGAAAAACTACTATGGGAAAAAAACCAATGTGTCCAAAAACCCTCGAATTCAGCTCACTTTACACAAAATGAGGGGCTCATAAATCCTTGGCTTTACTTTATAGTCAATGAAGAGAGATGAACATCCAGAGAAATACTCAGGTCAACTAAATTCTATCTTGCTTTTTGTAGAGGTGTGTATTTGTCCCTGTGACTACAGGGAGGGCAGAAGGTGCTTATTAGAACTCTGTACCCCAGGCATAGTATTCCAATAAAATCCCATGGGAGGAGCACTCCCTGGCAGAGGTCAGCTGGCATGGCAATGCCCGAGTTTTGCAGGAAGGCCAGAACTCCAGCCTCCATGTCAGAGTGAAGGAGACCAGACAGTAATGAAAAGATCATGACTGTAAAATTAGCATGGAGTGGATGCTCCTGACACAGTGTATTGGAATGTTGGCAAAATCTCAAGGAAAAATTAGAATGGAAAGAAAAGTTAGAGAAAAGGACCATGAGAATAAGCAGAAGACTAGAGCAGAGCAGTGGTAAACGTTTGGACTAGAACAATGGCTGGAACATGGGTGGACTATAGAAGGATTTAGGCCAAGCTCTGACTTGCAAACAAAATTCATGTTTGGATTCGACCCTGCTGATTGTCATGGGTGTTGCTGAGTTTACAGTTTTCCTCACTGAGGAAGGAACATGTAGGGACGAGAGCAGTGGGGTCAGGGGTGCCTTTGCACTTCTGGCTTGGCAGATTTTCCTCTCTGTGGACTTTTCTCAGCCTCTGGGAAAGTCCATTGTTGCTACAGCCTCATTTACTGTAGTTTTCCTCCTAATTCTCATTCATGCTCAGAAGGGTGCAAAATTTGCAGTCAATCAGAGGGACTTTGACAGTGGAGTTTGTCAAAGATAATTAAAGCCTGGAATTGCCTACATGTTTATTTTTATTTTATCGAAATACGCTGGGATGAGTCCAGGTTGTATATCAGGAATGGTTTCTATTGCTTTTCTTCACTTTACTGGCACCAGTTCTTTTTTCCTCTCAGATTCTTACATTTGCTGCAAAATATATTAGGAGAGAGAATTCCTTTCTTTTCCATGCCATTTTCTCTCTCAGGTTGCCAAAGCACAAACATTACTGATACCAATCCTTCTTCTCCTTAGTCCAGCTACCTTTTAAAAATGTTATTTTATTATAGCACCTTTGCATTAAATAGGAATGTTCAAAGGCAGTTCTCAGGTGCTGTAAACACACTCCTGCTTTGGGGCAATCAGCAGTTTCAGCAGCACATTTGCAAGCAGCTCCTAATGTTCACACTGAGCTCTCCTGCACAGCTGTGGTGCAAAAGCCCAGCACAGATGCACTACAGTAGCATGTGGCAAGTCACAGCACTTGACACCAGCAGAGTGGCCCGAGGTTTTACACTGTAAAGCCGCCTCTAGAAAAATGTAGCGGGGTGAAACAGAGACTGGTCAGGGCAGAGAAGTTCAGTGGTGATGGTACTGAGGTTAAGTCAGGGAAGGGGAGACTGTGGAAGAGGTGAAGACTTATGGAGTACTTAAAGGGAGGTAAGAGAATATGTGACAGCCCAGTATGGCAACTATAGAACAAAAATGATAAATTGGGAGGGACCAGACTGACAAACAGAACAGGAGATATGGGAGATCCTTCACTGATTTCAAGGAGAAAGAACGTCTTGGTCAAAGTGAAAGAGAAGAAAAGACACAAAAAGGAGGATGAAAGAAAGATTTTGTTCAGCATTGCAAAGGCCTGGGGCAGATCCACTGGGAGAGAAGAGGGAGATGTATATAAGTAAGAAGGGAAGGAAAAGAAAAGTGAACAAGAGATTGATGAATATAAGCTGCTGTCCACAGTGCAGTCATAGCTATGGCTGCAGTGAACTGTGGGTGCATCCAGGGTAGTATTAAATTGCTGGTACTGGTGTGTAAGTAGTACCACACCCTTATTCATGGTGTGGCTGTGGCAGCAAGGGGTGCTAGCAGTCCTGGAGACAGGCCAAATAGCTTTATAAGCTGAAGAAATCATTTTGGGAAGAGAACCAGAGCTGTTCAGGGAGGCAGCAGCAGAACACAACCACAGCAGAGATTTTTTTCTGCTCAGAGTGGATGAAATACAGGTCTTAGTTCCCCTCTTTTGTCTTCCATGGGCCCTGTCCTCTCTAACTGGCAGATACTCTTTCCCAGTACAGGGCCGATATCTGCACTACCAGTATCCACCTGGGGCACCATTGCCTTCAAGGGCTTTCAGGTGGTCCACGAATGACAGCTTTCCCTACAGTGACCAGAGGCTTCAGCACTTGTGGAGCAAAGGGGTTGGAATAACTTCTCCCTCCTCAATAAAAATGAAATGCAAGAGCCCTCCATCTCCTCCCTACAATCAAAGTCCTGGCCTATTAACTGGGATGAAGGGATGGGGGGCTGTAAAGCAGGGGAGAAACATATCTTTGTGTCTGCTTGCAACTTTGTAAGAGGCAATGTTACCATGGCAATGGGTGGTCTTTACTGAGAAGGGGAGTGAGCTACAGTCTTAGTGTGAGGAGAAGGGGGGAGCGATGCTAAAGGGAGACAGCCCAAAAGTCTCGTGGGAAGGGAGAGAAGGGACTGTAGTGCAGGGGAGGGAGGTGGCGTTCAGAGAACCACCTTTGGCGAAGTGCCTGTGACAAGCCTGACATCTGGCATGGCTGCCCCACAGCGCAGGCTCTCTATTGAGCTGCTACAAGATGGGCACCTCTAGACTGAGCCCACATATTTCCACTGAGGTCATCATCCCTGTCAAAAGAGAAGGCACTACATTTAGTCCCCGAGGCCTCTGGCTGGAATGAAAGCCCCCACCTGGATGTGCCCATTCTGCTCTCCCCTATCCCCACACCTAAGACTTTTGGTGTTTCAGCAGAAGCCCTGTTGCCTAGCCCAAGATGACCACACTGCGTGGCCACCAGAGGCTGGTCAGCTGGCAACGCAGGCCCACTGCCTGGTTCGGAGCCAGAGAAGTACTCCAGCCCCACAGAGAACTACCACTGACAGCCCATTACAGCATGGGAAAGGTCTCCTCCCCATTTACTCATACGATGCGCATGGGAGAGGAGTTTCCTTGGTCTCCTGTTTTTTGCAAGGGGAGGGGCTGAGTAGCCAGAGCTGTGCGTGCCTGAAACAGTCAGACGATTGTGCGGGAGGTGGGGAGGAGAGGAAACAAAGAGCCGGGGCTGACAGCGCGGCACCACCAGCCATCGCAGAGCAACACAGCCTTCTGCCCACCGCTGCCCCTGCAGCCTGGGGCGGGCCATGTCCCTTCTATTCCAGGCCACCGCTTGCCCCAGCGCCTCTGCCCTCGCCAGCTGTGCGGCCCCTCAGGCTGGACAGACAGGGGCAGGGTTACACAGAGTGCCGGGGCCCCCGGCTCTGACCCAGGCCGCGGAGAGCGGGGAGGTCCCCGGTGGCCGCGCCGAGGTGCCCTTCCCGAGGGGCAGCTCCGAGCCCAGCCCTGGCTGCGGCCCGGCTCCAGGCCGGGGTGGGGGCCGTGCCCGCGGCCCGTACGGAGGCCCC
>VWZW01003849.1:9138-89166 GCA_013397115.1 Edolisoma coerulescens
TTTTTTTTTTTTTTTTTTTTGTAGGGAAGATAAAAGCAATAAGCATGCAAGCATTAGAAGACGAGATGGAGTCAACTCCTTCTTCGCTGTGCCCGTCTCCACACAGCTGCAGTGGATTTTGTCTTTATTCTCACCAGTGGCCTGGATCAACTAGAAGGAATTATGTCCTAGTTTGAGTTCTTACAGAAAAGAGGGAGAGATGTAGGGACTCTACTTTTAATCCCACCTTATGCCCCACAGAAATACCCAGTGCCCAGTCAGTCCCAGGAGCATATAGGGTCCTCAGGCTTCCCTGACAACATCGCATATGCAATATTCTCAATTTCCCTTTTTAATCTGCCTTCAAGAAGATTCAAAATGATAACACAAAACAAGGTTGGTTTTCTAATGGTCTTCTAAAGTATAAACGTAACTTTTACCTGGAAAAAGAAATATGTCAAATTTCTCTAAAAGACCACTTTCAAAAACAGCTCAGAGAAGTACGAATATCTAAAACACACGAGGAAAAAAGGTATTGCAGAAATGATTTATTTCATGCCAACTTAAGTATTTGACTATATATATTGTAACACACATTTCAAAAATATTATCCAGTACAACAGTAATCCAGAACACTACAGAGAAAAATGTATAACTCAGTGTATTTCAAAACAAGGTATTTATGCATACAGACTTGTATCATAAGGCAAAAGAAGATAGTCTATCCATAAGCAGCACTCCTACAGCCTATCTTAATATACACTGGAAAATGAAGGTCTATCACTAAACCTATACTTACAAATGAATTCCCTTATCTTCCAGATACCTCTAAAGAAACACCATGTTTTTCTATAGAAAATAATTAATTTCTACGGTGACAGCTAAGCTATCACTCTGAAACTACTATAGTTCACAGGAATATGTCAAATATAACATTATCCTGAGGAAATAACTGAAGCTGCATATTATTATTGCCTGTCAATTACAACTAAAACACACACATGCACACAAAAGCATGCTGAGAACTACATTCCAATGCATTCTAAGAGAAACAAAGAATAAACCTGATTGGGCTTACCATATGACCCAAACAGAGGGTACCAAATATAATGCAATAAAATCAACAACAGCAATTAATGTATCTAAAAGGGATCTAGTTCAACGCGCTTTTTTTTTTTTTTTTGCTAGGAATGCTGAATTTCTGTTAACATAATCAAATGGTGTAGGAGTGTCTCAGCTTCAGATTAGACTACTTAATTAGAGGCACAGCTAGTATTAGGTAACTGCAATGAAGCAGTACATATTCCTGCAGAGTCCATTAGGGAAAAGGAATGTAAAAGTTTCAGAAAGTTTACAAGATTCACAACTAAGCTGCTCTGAAAAAAGTAACCATTTTTTGAATTTCAAAGAAAAATGAAAAAGCTAGGCCACAATATATCCCCTTAGTAGTGCTTTTGTTAATAATTAAGATGCACCTATTTGTCTGTAATGAACCAGTCAGATTTCTTTAAGGAACCTCATAAAAATTTTTCCTTCATAAAGTGATCTCTATTTGGTATTATGAATGCCCCTCAGATTTCAAGTAATTAAAGCAATAATGAAAACTGAAACAAAGTGTAGTATTTTTCACATAATATTTACAGTATTCCAAGACAAATTTAATAAAATACAAATTACCATAATTATAGAAAATCATAGTAATAATTTTTCAGTACTTCCTATGTAAAAATCATTGTTCATATATTTTAAAATAGCACAAATAAATATTGAAAAGATAGCAGCTTTCCACCATTCCTATTAATAGTTAATAACTACTTTACAAGCGCTTGATTGCAAAATAAAGGCAGATTATCTACCATGATTTTTCCAGTAGTGTACTTTATAGAAGAATAAAGTTTATTTTTTTTCTTAACATGTTACTGTAGTTAAGTAAGAAGCTATGCCACCATTTGCCCAAAGTGTCACTGTGAGCACAGATTAGAAGTTATAAACCCTTTACTTTCCCTCATAAAAAGACTCCCTCACTTCATGGCTGAGAGATGCACCCCTCTTTAGCAGAGTAGGGGACTTATTTCCCAAGATACATATCAAAATATGTATTGAAGAAAATGAGAACTACAAATCTAGTAGGAGTAGTAAGTCTGACTTCAGCTTTTTGCTATCCATACTTTCTATGAACTCCAACACTGATTAGGTATCGTTTTCACGCTGCTTTTTGAAGTTCATTGAGACTTGCACACATTCTTTTCACTCATTTAAATCTTTGATAGGAAGACATCCAAACATTTGTACTTACTAACTTACATTAACCTGGGTGGGATTTTTGGTGCTTTGGGGGGTTTTCTTGGTGTTCACTGATGGAGAAAGAACTGCAGAAATGACAGCAAAATGTATACACTAACTGCTCAGTAATTCAGGCAGTGAAATAATAAAGAAATATATAATTGACATTCTTTAGCTGAAAATAAATAAGACTCTATATATACACTGACAGAAAAATACTTTAACACTTAGTTCCCAAAAGCACAGTTTGCAAGGGAATTGTATTTAAAATCACCTAATCTGGACCATCAAAGGTGATGCAGGAACACCATTAACCTGCAGTACAGTCACTGCTTATATGTATCAAAGCTAGTTTTAATTTCATTTAGCTGTAGTGCTGATGGGACTGGAGCTGTAGCAGCAAATAACCCATCAAGAGTTGCCACAATCTAGCTGGGAAGCACCATGGAATCCCCGAATGGTTTGGGTTGGAAGGGACCTGTAAAGTCCAACCCTTCTGCAATCAGCCAGCACATCTTCAACTAGATCTGGGTGCTCAGAGCCCCGTCCAGCCTGGCCTTGAATGTTTCCAGGGACAGGGCACCAACACCTCTCTGCAGTGGGGTAAATCCTTAGGGACATAGCCTCTAGACAAGTTCTGCATTATGTGTACTAGCAGTAACCAAACTTGTTTGAAACTAGCCCAAGTGAATGGCCAATGTTGTGCAGGCACATCCTTCATTTCTACAATGTTCTTTTATAGTTGTATGCCCTATCACTTTATTGAAAGTCTTCCAGATTCAGTCATATGAACCCATACTGAGTTTTCAAAACACACTTTAAATTAATTAGCCAACAAATTGCACGTAATTACAGCATGGATAACTGCTGGTCAGCAATGCACACTACGGATGAAACCTGACTTCACTTATCAACTCCTTGTTTAACCAAACAGCATCCAGGTAGGATGTGACACCTGGCACCACCAAGCACAATACAGACAACTCTTTAGAGCTTTTCAGAGCTCAAAAAGGAGCCATTGTTTACTCCCTTACTCCACTGCAATATCAAAAATGTCAGTGGATTCCCACCTCAATGAGCTCAGAATGTCTATGCTAGAATCTGAAATTCCAGTGCCGTTAATTTATACAGTCAATTCTTGAAATTACTGCATTCCAATTAAAACTGCACCAGGGACTAATAACCTGCTGTGTATAAAATCCTGACCATGTTTCCCCTGAAAATTCTGTTTCCAGCCATCTAACAGAAAAGGGAAAAACGAGGCCCCAAGACAGCTAAATCCAACTGTCTGGTCACCAGGGAATAGGCAAGGTTACTTCACAGACGTTCAGAAAAACAGACACTCCTTCTATAGCTTTTCTTCTGACACTGAATTAGATCCCTTTGCAGTGACATCTCAAGAGTTAAAGAAAGAATTTGACTTTTATTTCCGCCAAAGATTTTTATCTATAAACCGCTGAGCAATTAATTGAGATACAAATTTTTAAAACAGAAATACAGAGTCTAAGAACATTCATGTGGATGGGTGCCCAAGAACATATACAACCCCTTTCATATAAGGCTGAATTCAGGATAGCACTACTAAGTAGCTCAAAAATAAATTAAATAGGTGCTAACATAGAATTGCTAAAGAAATATCCAAATAAAGAGAGACTTCATTTTCTCAACTTCCAGTCCCTGATAAGAGTCCAGCCTAAGACTGAAACAAGCTTTTACAAGCACAAAATATTCAAACTAAAAAGTGGCCTCATATGAGTAATCTGGAAATTGCATGAGCTTGAATGCCTGGGGGCACGGCTGACGTTCAGTGTATTCACCTAAGAACAAAACTGACAATTATTGTAAGTCTGCCAATTTATTAATATAATTATTTCTATACAAATAGAGATTTTTTTCTTCTTCATAGCAACAATTCAGTGTTTTAAAACAGGCCGATCAATGTATTACAAATACAGCTACTGTTAGAACACATGTACTAAAATCACAGGAGGTAGAGTTAGATCCCCATTAACAATTACTTGAGAAAACACAGACTATTTTAAAAAATTAGTAGAATGTCATTCATGAAAACTTACTTTTCAGAATAACTCATTCCTAACTGCTTCAAGGGATGTGTGTTTTTTAAGCATGATAAAAAATGTATGATAGAAACACATTCTCTTTCAGTTTTCAACATAACTTTGCAATAAGCACATAAGAAAGCTCCCAAGTGGTAAAGACTTCAGACAAACTGGAAAAAAGCAACATTTTAAATTATTCAAATTACCAAAGTTATCATGAATTTGACCACATCTTTTACCTTATGATTATATCTGAAAATTTATTCCACTAACTACGGTTTAAAAATATGCCTACACTAATGAGATTAATGTGAAGCTTTTTTACACTGTTAATAATTGGCATTTTTGAATGGCAAAGTATTACTCTTTTTGCAACAACTTACTGCAAAATACAGGCACCTTAAAAACTGATACATAATGCAACCAGGGTATTTAGGATATTAAAAGTGTTTACCATACCTAGTCATGCTATGTATTTCCCTTCTTTTAAAGAAATACTCTACAGTTTGAAGCCGTGCCTGAGGTGTGTGCACATTATCATGTTTCAGTATTTAACTCCATTTTCGTAGTATATTTCTTTTACGGTTACAAAAACACTAGTGTGCCAAGATTTTGAATCACTACATCTGTAAAGATCTTAAGCAGACATTGTATCTCCAATAATGTATTCTTGCTATTGCACATATGCTCATATGACAGCGACACTTGGGTCCATACTCAACTATTTACACATGCTAAAATCATGTATCTGTATATAATGTTGGAAAAGAAAAAATACAGCCTTTCTTGACCAACACACATCACTCTGAAATTTATGCCAAAAAATTTCATAGAATCATAGAATACTAGGATGGAAGGAACCTCAAGGATTATCTCTTGACACCAAGCTGTGTCGTGCTGTTGACACTGGAGGGAAGGGATGCCATCCAGAGGGACCTGGACAGGCTTCAGAGGGGGGTCTGTGCAAAGCAAGTCCAAGGTCTTATACCTGGGTCATTGCAATCCCAGGCACAGCTTACAGGTTGGGCAGAAAATGAATCGGAAGCAGCCCTGCCCAGAAGGACTTGGGGGTGCTGTGAGTGAGAGGCTGGACATGCCCCGGCCATGGCACTCACAGCCCAGAGAGCCAAACGTGTCCTGGGCTGCAGCCAGAGCCCCGTGGGCAGCAGGGGAGGGAGGGGATTCTGCCCCTCTGCTCCGCTCTGCTGAGACCCACCTGGAGCCCTGCATCCAGCTCTGGGGTCCCAGCACAGGAGGGACAGGGACCTGCTGGAGCGAGTCCAGAGGAGGCCACAAAGATGATGAGAGGAGCACCTCCCTCAATGAAGACAGGCTGAGGAAGCTGGGGCTGTTCAGCCTGGTGAAGAGAAGATTTTGTGTGGAGACATCACAGGAACCTTCCAGTGTCTGAAAGTGCGTACAGGCAAGGTGGAGAGGAACTCTTCATCAGGAGCTGTAGTGATAGGACAAGGGGAAATGCGTGCAAATTGGAAGAGGACAGATTTAGATTAGATATCTTAAGAAATTCTTTACTGTGAGGGTGGTGAGGCACTGGCACAGGTTGCCACACAGCACTTGTAGATGCCCCATCCCTTGGAGCGTTCAAGTGGACAGAGGGCTGAGCAACCTGGTCGAGAAGGTGTCCCTGCCCATGGCAGAAGGGGATAGGATTAGATGATCTTTAAGGTTCCTTCCAATCCAAACTGTTCTGTGACTATGATTTTATGGTTCAACCTTTCTCGGCAAAAGCACAGTGTAGACAAGACGACCCAGCACCCTGTCCAGCCAAATTTTAAAAGCGTCCTATGTTGGGGAATCCACCACTTCTCTGGAGAGATTATTCCAGTGGCTGATTGTTCTAATTGTGGAAAAATTTCCAATTGTGTCCAACTAGAATCTCACCAGGAGTAACTTGTGCCCACGTCTTTTCCATGTGACTCCTTGTAATAAAAGGGAGCCACCATCTCCTTCGTAGCCACCCTCTAAATACTGGTACTCATATTTTCTGATTTTATGAAGAAAGGCTGCCATTCAGGCTTTCTCCTTATATGGGGTCTGATTCAAATACCACTAAAGACAAAAGAAGCCTTACTTTTCTTCAGCAGATTTTGGACTATGCATAAAGTTAAAATAGAAAAATTATAGAAAGTGTTTATTATAGTAATTGATATAACTGCACTTTGGAGGCATCAATATGCTCTCACAGCATTGGTTAAAATACAAAAAAAAAAAAATTCTAAAAAAATCTCTTCCCCAAACTTAGACTGTTACAGTTCAAGTACAGCCCTAGGTATAGATACGAGTCTACCATCTATTAACTTTAAATAGTTTTCTCCTTTTGGTCATGACACAAAAGCCCACACTGATGCACAACAGTATCCGAACAAGTATCTACAATAGCAGAAGCATATTTCTATCACAAGTGGTGAAGTTATCATACACGTGCATTTCCAAAAGAGTTGTTCCTTCATATTTTTTTTAAAAAGTCTTTGATGGTTCAGTGATATATCACAAATACAGTATTTTCCAAACAATGAGTAGGAGCTAGATTTCCACTGAATTTTGTTTAGCTTTGATGAGCTTAGACATCATCAAATATTTTGCTTCGAGACATTGACAGGTATCTTCCACCAGGCTGGTACCTGCAGAATCAATTTTAAATATGAAAAAGTGTCACAGGAAATAGAAAAATAAAGACCCATGAAATCATCTAACTCTCATTGCAATCTTATTCCTTAACTCCAGTGACTTACAGGTTTTGATGTTTTACTGAATTCGCTTCCATGAGAATTTGAAAGACCATTAAATCAAACCTCATGTGACCAAGAGAAACAGTGATACGAATACTGGGAATCTTAAAGAACTATGTTTCCTAATACAAAGAAGAGAAGTTGGATGTTCTGGTTGAACAGGACTTTTTTCTTAGAAATCCCAACCACACCAACAACTAAACAAATAAACAAAAACCCAAAAAACAATAAACCCAAACAAACAATGGCATCCAAAAAGTAGTTTGGGTGCTTAACAGTACATCTCATTGGGCATTCTTAAAAGAAATACAGTATCAAAGATAATGAAAACAAATGCCTGCAGGCGTAGTGGGAAAAGAGAAACTTCACTATTTGTTGGTCGAATATATTTTAGAAACACTTTAAAAACACAAAGAGCATCCAACACAAGCACAAAGTAATTCCTCACTGTAGCATTTACTTAAATCCGAACAAACACAAAGCCAGAACCTGGAGTGCTGACTGCCCTTACTGTCCTAGAATGTTCTATCTATTGCAGGAGCTCTAGTTTTGAAAAAAAATGTTACACAAGCTACTTTTAAATTAATTGAAATTCCATATGCAATTAGTCTTGATTTATTACTTCCAAGAAATGAAATAAAGGTTACTAGGGGAAGCTCAACTAAGCTTTGTGGCTCCTGGTTTTCTTTTTAAAGAAGAAGTTTAGAATGTTCCACTTTGAAAAGTATGTACATATGCCAGAAGACTTCAGACACTGTGCTTGAAAACTATTTGCTCCAGAATAATTACATATGCATATTCCTATTTTTAGTAGACAATCCCTTTCACACTGCATAGAAGCCGACTGCTGACAGAAATTCTAGGCTAGTTCCTCTTTAAACTCTTGTGCTTAAAACCCCCCAGCTTTTCAAATGTGGTGACATGAGACTAAACCAGTTGTCTGAATCAACCTGTGAAACCTGACAGTGCCATTTAACAGCATTCTTTGCATGTTTCTGAGCTGGCATTTGTTTATTGACATTATAGATAGAAGTCCTCTGAAACATTGACTTTTGTGACTCTTTTTGATTGGGCAAGCTAGTTTTAGCTGAAAAATAACAAATGACATTTTTATATGTGAATTTGAAATTATTTATCATTAAGTGGTTCTACAGAATAACCACCTGAAAAAAAAAAAGCACCCATACAACGTACTGCTTGTTTCTTAAATACGAGCAGAGCTTAGCAGTTACATAAGCTACTCCGTGACTGAGGAAATTTGGTGTTGCAGTCACAACCACAGAATCACAAAATTCTCTACTACAGACAGAGCTACACAGTGCAGTCTGGTATTCTCTGTTCAGGAAGTTCATATTTTAATTTACTTTAGTAGCTCCAAGATCTAATACCCAGCTGTATTCCTGCAGTAGATACTGTGACACTCAGTTTTCTTTCCTGCCGCCTCTTCATAATGGATTTTATACCAGGAAACCAAGTAAGCTTTCTGAAGTTGAGCTTTGTAAGAAATTACAGCAAACCTTATACTGTACATCTGTCTGTTGAGGTGTACATCTAGACTAGGTAGCTCAGTGTGCAGCTGCAGGTTGTTGCCCTGGATGGCAGGAAATGGGAGCCCCAGGCAAGGTGCCACGAACAACTAACAAAGGGCACAGGGACCTGTGGCCCAGACAGGGGACTGGACACTCGGGAGACCGTGCAGGAGCCAAGGGCTCAGCTAGTATGGTGCACATAGACTGTGAGGGTGTATAAGCTCAGGGATTCTTTTGGTTGGGGTCCCTCTCTGGAGGCACAAATTTGAGCTGTTATGCCATCACTGCACAACAATTAAATTAAAGGAACCAGGTATCTGGGACTCTGCTATGGAAAACCGGCAGTCGAGATGGAAAGGACAACTTTTCTCACTGTGAGAGTGGGGTGAGTAGGGAGTGAAAGGGGGCCCCTTGGGTCACTGGAGCTACCTGTGGGGAAGGGGCTTCAGTCCCAGAAGTGAAAGTCTGGGGTGGCATGAGTGTGACCACCAGACTGCCCCCTGAATGGTCACACTGGGATGTTTCTTTAACACACAGGTCATTCGTCAGTTTTACATGCAGCATTTTTCAGATTATGCCATATATAAAGTTATATCCAGCTCCAATATTACTCTGACATTTCTAAAAACCCTGAAACACCTTCAGGTTTTAACTGGTTTAAAAAGGATTCCCTTATCATAGGGGAAAAGGAAGAAAGGAAAAGAGTTAGATGAAATTATAAACTTCATTTACGAAACTCTTATTATGAAACTATTTGATACAGCTGACATAGGTCAGAAAACAGAAGACATTAGAAACTTTTAACTAGAAATTAGAGAGAATATTCCTCACCTTCCCGAGTCCGATTCAAGGGGGTCGTCATTAACAGAGTCTGCATTAAAATCCAAAGGTTCTGCATCCTGGAGGAGTTCTATTCTATCTCTTTCAGTCCTACCATTTGAACGGGTATACTTTGATAGTGCTGGGTAAGTAAAAGGAAGGAAAGACACTTATTTGCTTTGTGAACAGCCTGGCGTGTATGGAGACATCAAATTTAAAAAACCATAAGAATAACAAAGCAATCCCATTCAAAGCAAAAGTGCGATAATTTAGAATAGATTTAATATTAAACCAAACTTGCTCAAATTTGTAGTATTTCGATTTTGTATCTCTACAGAAATGCAACTACAACTTTCGCCCCTCAAATAGGTTGAGATCTACCTTGCAAAGAATCAAAGAAAATGAGAAACTACAGGGAGGCAATACTTTTAAATCAAAAAATCATAATTCATCCTCCCAGCTTCATGCTTTAACTAAGCTGTCTGGAGGGGTTTTTTGTTTGCTTTTGTTTGTTTTTAAAATAACAATCTCATGAATTAATGAAATACAGTTGTTTTGCAGTTCACTCTGTGACCTTCATTAGGTCAGTACCTATGGCTTGTTTTAGTGTTGGAATGCAACATAATCACATGATGAACATTAAAATGTAATTTCAGTTAGTGTACCACTAAAAATCTGGGTTTGCAGGTTTGTACAGAGGAGGGGGAAATCTACCAGCGTTTTCTTAAAAGCTGATTCAAAGCGTCCTGCCTCCTCCCCTTTTTCCTCCTTTTTCTTTGGGTTCATTTTACTTGTTAGCTTACAAGAGCACAAAAAATACAGAAAAAAAACATTAAAACCGACAAACTTTTTGGAAGTTTAAAGTATCCACAAAAAAAGTATTTCACTAATAGACATGACTAAATGAAAGTATATACACTTATATGGTTTTACATTTGTTGATCATCTGATTGCTTCATTATTCCAGTCTGAGATAGTTCATTTGCAAGCAAAAGAGGTAAATTTTAAGATTTACAATGCCCAACTTCAAGATGTATCATGAAGTTTCTTTGCTGACAACTGCTACTCCAATGGCCATCATTATATATCCCTGAAGACCAAGTATTTGGTCTAAAGAGTTGCTGGAATCTCCCATTCCAGCTAGTTGGAGATGAAAAGAAACAACAGAACTCCTCTCAGTGCCTTAAATGGCAAGGCAGCCCTGAGCCACAGACGTGAACGTTATCAGCACATCATCTAAGACAAAAAGGAAAATATTTGAAACTACTCTCACAGCCAGTGTTGTGCAGACAAGATACTGAGACAACATAAAACAAACTCCCCCTCCAACCCACAAAGCTTACATCTATTGGCATTGGTCTCTGAGAAGCTGGATTCTTTCTGGTCTGTGTGGACAGCTCTGCTTCTGGTAGAATCGTCTCTATTTCCATACCGCTCCTTCCATTCCTGGAAAAAAGACCACGAAGGAAAATGTAAGTTGTGAGGAAAAAGCAACACAACAATTGTTCAGTGTCTTGGCACAGGAAGAATTTTTGTTTTGTTTTAAACTCAAAATGTGTTCCTTCCCTAAACCAGTTACCCTAACTGTTCTTTAGAACAAGACCTTCAGAAAATAAATTTCATCTCAAATCTGCACTCGAAGTTCACTCCACAGCTCTAAGTTACAGTGGGAACCACTGCTTTTATTGATTACTACTTCCATCTAGTGGCAAAACGGAAAAATAAAGAGATGCACATAGCACAGAAAAATTCATAGCTTAGTGTCAAGTCATTTCAGTGCATATTAAATGTATCACACACTTGCTATCTTGGTTCCCAACAAGTTCAAGTTTTAAAACTATGAGACGGAAGGAAAGGATCAAAAGAGAGGTCTATACAGTACTGGCTGTCATCCAGCATTAAATTATACCTGAGCTTGAAAAGCCAAGAGGTTTTAGTCCCAGTATTATCCTGCATGCATTCTTTCTCTCATCTACGTTTTTTATTGTGACTTTCTATATTAGATTTTGTTACAAACTAAAGAAAAACTAAAACTTCAAAAATCTTTCAATACAGTATGCACAGAAAACATGATTTGAATCAAACATTCTGTTTCTTATTCAGCGGACACTATTAATTCTGTCTTAAAGGTAATTCCCTCCTCTGGAAAACAATAGAACAGAACCTGTGCCAATGACTTTCCAATGAGCACACAAAACAATTAAGTCTGGGAGGAGTCCACATTTCAGTATGACAACCTTGCAACTGCAGTTATTTCAAGCAGAGCAGTATCAGTATAAGAGACTGATAATAAGCCATTTCAGATTATTCTGTGTCCTAGAAATCAGGAACCTTTTTAATGCTTGTTAAACCTATTGTCATATACCACAGCACACTGCGTAACTAAACTGTCCAAGTAGTGCCACTAAAATTGTCCTCTTACCTTCTATAATTACCCCTATCCAAGACTATTCAGCAAGATTAAACTGATTCCATCAATTATTTGGGACTAATTTCTTTGTGAAACAGATCATTCTGAATTAAATAGCCATGATAAATCCTATCAGATATTGCAGTGTAATACTATAATTAGCTAAACAAATCTCATACCCTTCTTCTGTTTTCACCTTCTTCCTGCCTCTGTCGTTTCCTTTTCTCTAAAAACAAAAAAAAAAAACTTTGTCTGAGCACCATACTAGGAAAATCATTAGCAGTTTTTTCTAAACAAACAATGAAAATCCAAAGTTAACTAGAAAAGATTCTTATTGAAATACATGACTCTTACAATTAAACAAAAACAAACCAAAAAGCCGCTATCATTATGGAGTTTCCCATCAAAATTATTTTGCCATGATGGTATCTTGGGTCATAGCATAACATTTGGATACCAGCTGGCAAAGCAAAAAAAACCAAAAAACCAAACCCTTAGAAATAACTGGAAAAGTTATGATAATAAGAAAAAACTTCAGCATTTTTGAATCAAGACCTTGATGAAGTTCTGTGAGGCCCAACCTATGACCCAAATACTTTGTGTCCATATCTGTTATAAAGTTGGAAGCATAACATCACAATATCAATGTCATCATAACCTCTTGTTTAAGGGAATGAGAGACTTTGATCTTTCTCCAAAAAAAAGAAATACTACAACTCTAAGTAAACCCAGGTTTTATTTTCCATCAACTATGGGAGTAAAAGTATTCCATAATGTAACACTGTATCCAGAAATTTTAATTTCTAAATATTTATTCAAAAATTGCAACAGCTTTTAGCAACTTTTAAGAAACACTTTAAATAAAAATTAATGTAAAATAAAAAGCTTTCCAAGCCAGCGAATAATTCCAGTTCTACAGAAAAACATGCTTTCTCTAATAAAACACAGCTAGTTGACATAGCAAAAAAGACAGAAGGAAATGACTGAATTTGTGCAGCTCAATCAACACACTTAAAAAACAAAGATTAGTTTGTTGATGATAAAGACAATTTAAATGTTAACCACTCTTTATGACAGAATACACAAGCATCTGCTAAGGTACTATTTGATCAGTAACATACTGTAAAATATTTAGAAATATCTAAAATTCAGGTACTAGATGAATAAAACTGGTACTTCATGTCAATAAAGTCCATCAGTGGACTTTACATAGCGACCACAGTGCTGTAAGTTCATTGCAGTTTGTGCTGTGGCCTTCTTCAGTATAGCTTTCAAAATACTGACAGAAGTATGCTTTTTTTTTCTGCAACATTTCCGACAAACTTAATCCAGAAACATATTATACGATGAGGAAAAGGCTGAGGTACTTAATGTCTTCTTTGCCTCAGTCTTTAAGACTAAGACAAGTTGTTGCCTGGGTACCAGGTTCCCTGAGCTGGATGGGATGGGGATGGGGAACAGAATAAAGCCCCCAAAATCTAAGGGGAAATGGTCAGTGACCTGCCACACTGCTTGGACACACACAGGTCTGTGGGGCCAGATGGGACCGACCCAAAAGCACTGAGGGAGCTGGCGGAAATGCTCACCAAACCACCTTCCTTTAAATTTTCAATTGGGTCACAACAACCCCAGGCAGTGCTAAAGGCTTGGGGCAGAGCACTTGGAAGGCAGCCTGTTGGAAAAGGACCTGGGAGTGCTAGTTGACAGCAGCTGAACATGAGCCACCGTGTGCTCGTGTGCTCAGGTGGCCAAGAAGGCCAATGCCACCTAGCCTGTACTAGCAACAGTTTGGCCAGCAGGACCAGAGCAGTGACTCTGATGCCATTTTAGTTTTTGCCTTTTTTCTTTATGTATTCTCTGTATTCTTTACACATATATTTGTAGCTTATTGTATTAGTGGCTAGTTTTTGCAATAATTTTCCATGGCCTTTCCCTAGGCAGACAGACAAAACAAATTCCAGAGCTCCAAGCCCCGGGGGTACAAGGTCCCTATCCTATCTTGGTTCTTCCTAGGTACCAAAGTCAAGAACAACTCTTTGAGATACATTTCCTAGACAAAGTACAACTAGTGCTGAGGGGGGGACTCCAGAGAAGGGGCTTGACCTGGGGGAGAATTGCACCACCACTTGTCCTCCTAACTGGTGCTTTTTATCAATTATAATGATTTCCTAAAACCTACAAACACTGTATTCACCCCATGTGGGTGAACTTCGGTGCACCTTCTCCATAACTGGCCCTGGAAGCCTCCAAATAAAGATCCACTTTTATATTACCTCCTTACTAAAATAATCTCGAGTTTCATTTCCAGACTGGGAAAAAGGCAACAACTGACCCCTGTACTCAGCGCTGGTGAGGCCACACCTCAAGTCCTGTGTTCAGTTCAGGGCCCCTCAATTCAGGAAAGATATTGAGGGGCTTGAGTGAGTCCAGAGAAGGGCAATGGAGCTGGGGAAGGGTCTGGAGCACAAGTCTGATGAGGAACAGCTGACGGAGCTGGGGGTGTTTAGCCTGGAGAAGAGGAGGCCCAGGGGAGACCTTATCACTCTACATCTCCCTGAAAGGAGGGTGTAGTGAGGTAGGGGTTGGTCTCCCTTTCCAAGTAACAAACAACAAGACAAGAGGAAATGGTCTAGGGAAATGGTGCTAGGGAAGTTTGGATATTATGGAAAAAAATCTTCACTGGAAGGGTTGTCAGGCATTGGAATAGGCTGCTCAGGGAAGTTTAGAGTCAAAATCCCTGGAGATATTTAAAAGATGTGTAGGAGTGGCACCTGGGGACAGGGGTCAGTGGTGAACTTGGCAGTGCTGAGTTAAGAGCTGGACTCAGTCTCAGAGGTCTTTTCCAGCCTTGATGATTCTATGGCAGTATGATTTTATAGGAAGACTATGACAGAGGACCTAATTTACCTCTCCTGATTAGCTCTTTTCCTTCATCGATCAAATCAGAGGTCATTTCGCTATCCCCCATGAACTGCTGGAATCCCAAAAGATTCAAACAACGAGTTCCTAAACTGTTAAAAGAATAAGCAATTTCCTTTGTTAATTTACAATTAGTAGTTTAGATATATTACAAAACAAAATGTAAAACAAACTATTCAGAACTGTATGGACAATCCAAGTAAAAAGGAAAAATAGAGAAGACAGATTATTATACCAGCTGAGAAAACAGAAAATTCAGAACTTAGAACAATAACTGGTGACCCAGAACAGGAGGGTGACCTAGGTGACCCAGAACAGTAATTCATTCCTAAACACAACTGAAAGTGATGGAATAACCCTATTCAGAGAGATTGAAATGCACATAGTCTGAGAGTAGTGCAAATGACACTTGCTCTAAATGCCTTCAACATTAGACACTTGCTTTAAATGTTCTGAGATATTACAGAATTCGTACATGTAATACGTCATCAACTCTTTTTTGCCAGAAGACAATTATTATAAAAATTCTGCTTATTATGATTTCTGTGTTTTTTAAACAGTAATAACATAGGAAAGCCACTTTCACTTCAGGTTTCACTCGGGAGAACATGTGGCATACTTTTAAGCTGTAAGGATGCTGGCTGCCCTTTTGGATAGCCATTAGGCAGCAGTCAGATAGCAAGCTTGCTCCACCTTTTTTAAGCCAGTCCTGGAACTACATAGCATGAAACCACTGTCACCTTTTCAACTTCACACCAGAAAACACAACTGCTGGTTTTGTACTGTTTTCCTTCCTCCAAACTGGAGTATTGATATCAAGCTCGAAGTCAGCTTTATTGTATATTTATGCTGAAAATTTTTTTTCCTTATACTATCTGAACTTTAAGACTGCTGGATTAAACACAGGACACAGCTTCCCTCAATAGATTTTAATTCAACCTTCGGTTTTGCATATATCTGAATTAGCAGAGGTCATTAAAGCAAGTCTCTCTCCTTTAATTTCTATTCCTCCTTTTCACTATGGCATTCAAGACCCAGGATGATCATCATCGAGAAGAAGTCACATAAACTTTTCTCTTTTCTTGTCATTGGATTTCCTGTTTGTTGTTTGTTTTGTTTGTTTTTTTAGCTCCGCCATCACTTCTGTCACTTAACCTAAAGGTAAGCAGGAAAAACTCACAACTAGATACTTGTTGTCTTACTATCTATAGATGCAAATACGGTATTAATGGACATCCCAGGTGTTTCGCTACATTGTACTTGACTAAAAACATACACGTTTCTTCTGACTGAACGGTAATGCAAAATTGAAGACATTAACATAAATGTAGTTTAGCAAGGTCAGACCAAAAGTATCTCATCCCTTACAGTGCTCAAAAGCAGACATTTTGGAATTATAAAGCAAGAATGTAACAGTGTTTTTTGCAATTACCCTCCCAGCCTCCAACAAACTGTGGCTTAGGGAAACAAGATCAAATTATTTAAACCAGTATGCGTTACCAGAAGTCTGGTAACGCATCAGAAACTTGTTATGAGTCTGTTAGAAAGTTCAATACCTAAAATTGCTGCTAGTGCTTCTAATTTATTAGAAATCTCTGTTGAAAATGGTTTCCTCATGGTAATTTTAATCTCAAAACCAGAATCTAAATGTCCCCAGGCTCCAAAGTTTGAACAGATCACCCTTCAAAATCCAGGAATGAAGTTTAAATTAACTCAGTTATGAGTTGATACAATCTATATTCTTAGAATGTACACATTTCACCTATATAAATAGCAATCTATGGATTTAAGTTTTGCATTTTTATTAACACGATACAACTCAACTGCTGGAAAAAGGAGTACTGAATCTCTTCCTGAATTAGATGAAACTAATTTCATTAATGTAACGAAGCACGGAGGATCTGTCTTGCAAATCACTTACCTGAAGTATGTAGCAATACAGAGAATGACAACAAGCATTGGGTAGTATATATAGAATCCATCTGCAATGAAGGACAGCACTCTCATGGATCCCATTATCTAGGAAAAAAATCCAGAAGAACAAGCTCTAATTAGCTATATTCTACATAAATCCATGAAGATTGTGCCTTCCCACATAAATATACAATCCTTTACAGTTACTGAAACAAAGGCAATATTACCACAGATCTGCTTGAGAATAAGCAGATGTAAAGGTCACCTCCAGCACTTTGAGGTTTCTAAAATGCTAGATTTTGTAGTCTCACCTACTCCAGAACAAGGGGAAATCTGGTGGATTTTTTAATCTGCTGTGAAAAGAGTTTCTAGACAACACTAAGAATCTAGTTACTAACAACAAAAATGTAAGATGAAACTTAAACCAGTTCTTCAATAAAACTAAACTCACTGGTTTTCAGTAGGAAGCTAGGATTGCTCCCAATCTATAAGGATGCCCTACACGCTAAAGCCAGTGAAAACTAAAACTAATAGGAGTTTATATTAGGAAATGAAGAACACCCTGAACTCTGAAGTATAATACTTTACTTTCTTAAGAGGAAAAAAAAAATAAATAAATGCTATTGATGACTCCCAGAAATCATTACCAAACTCCTAGTCTATAACCAAGTATTTTTACCCTGTTGAAAAAATTGAAAAGATTTGAATGTCTGAATCTTACTATAACACATTTTAAAATACCTGGCCTATTCTCCAAACCATATTGAAAGCTCAAACCCACATTTTCTTACTTACAGATGTATAAGCAGTTGGCTGAGTGTTTTTGTGAGAGATTGTTGCATCCATATGGGTCAAGCCCAGAAAGTTCAAGCACAACGGTGGAGTAAGACGGCAAAATAACCTGCACAAATGCAAGACGCAACAGCATTTAGAAGAGTTTCTTACATATACCACAAAATCGTAACTGGATCTATCATAGAATAATGATGTAGAGCTCATCAGGAATTATACTCATAAATTACAAATTACAGAATACAAATGGAAGTTTCACACACATTTTCAATTCAGTATTTGATACAACACTTACAAAACATATACCAAATACTCACATGCCACTGAAAAGGAGACTGTATGCATCTGTCTGATGATGTGAAGCTAAGTAATAATAGTTAAATACACGGATCCTGAAGACAGTAGAGTAAACACAGATACTTAGGAAAAATATGGTAAGAAAACAGGCCATCTAGGGGGAAAAAAAGTGTTGTTAAGTTGTTTAAATGTAGAACTCCATTAAAGGTTACCATGTATTCAGCACATAGCCTGTCAGATGCAGAGACCATTTCTAGCCTTAATTTTTCATTTTAAGATGTGAGAACACCACCAGCTCTGAGAAGAGTTCCAGGAGTTTTTCTGAACAATTTAAACTGGGAATGATAATTGTAACATTCTACACATAAGCTAACACACTTGACTCTAGAAACATTCTACTACTTCTTGTTACGTAAATAAAATTGCTGTAATTGACACAATAATTACTATGACTGAGCTGGAATTTCTTTCCACAAAAAAAGGCATGAACCCAAGTGTTTTCAAATCAACTTCTCCTAAGTATACTGGAATTTTTCAGCTCAGTATCTTTACTGATAAATTTGTGCACACATATCCTAGCCACAACTGTGACTGGATTCCTGGTCATCAGCAAATTCCTGTTTAGGAAACTAAGGTCATACACATGGCTGATCAGACAGAAAGTCTAATTAGCACCTATACTCTAAGCTAATGTTTCAGAAATTACTCTGCACATGATATTCAGGTCAGCTGGGTCATGCCTTCACCTGGTATTTGAGAGTTTTAACAAGTGGCAAAAGGCAGACTTCCTCCACAGAAACAAAGTTTGCTACCAAATATTTGTGAACCAAGTTCACAAATTATTTAGAGATTTATTTTTAAATCTATTTTATCTACTGCTGTTATCAGAACCATTTATCTGAAAATATTTTTGTCAAGTGATTATCTCCAACTTACCTCTATGTATATATAATTATATGTCTTTTCTGCCAGCTGTATGAAAACAGCAAATAGCGACAGAACTGGTGTTGTGCTGAAAAATGTGCACTCTGACCACACAACAATTACAGAGAATGTGGCCAGCACAACTGCAAGCACTCTGTAGAACCATGGTCGCAGAAGGCATTCCCAGTACCACTCTGGAAAAAACAAACACACACACATATCCGGAATGGGTTAATGAAAATTACACAACCAGAAACAGAACTCCCTCACAAAAGGCTTCAAACTTTGCTATTGGTTTATTGCAACACATAACTGCTACCAAATTGGTAAATAAAATTTAGGCTTATGGCAGCATAAATTGGTATACGACAGCTATTCCATTACATAAACGCATTAATATTGCAGACTTACTTCCCGCTATTCCAGCTTAGCTTTTTACATAAAACAATTGGTTCTTTTCACAGAATGGTATCAGTTATGGCTTGACATACTCAAAATCTGCATGACAGCACTTACCAACCGTTGGTGTGTAGAAATACTGAATAATTTTATTTTCTGGTTCCTGGGAATGAAAGGTATGAACAAACTGCCGAGTTGCACTGCTCTCATTTTTTGCCACATCTTCTAGGTAAAACGCTTGCTCTAAAAGAATTTGCCACTGGACCTGTGTACGACGATGTCTCTGTACTGAATAGATTACCTACAATAAATTGCAAGAAATTAGGGTTACAAGGTACTCACTTCAAAAAATGGCAGAAAATCCTTGCAAAATCCCTTGAAAATGTGTGCACTGAAGAACTGCAAAGAATAATTCTGTATATTCAAAAAAAAGCAGGTAGTTAATTCTCTAAATACATAAATCATAGGACTACATACATGATTATTGAGTTTTGCAGCACTTTCATCACAAACCATCTGTAGCAGTTAAATCCTACTTTTTCCAACCTACCACTTTATTTTTGCATCTCAGTGAATATCAAGCGTGTACTAAAATTTCTTTTCCAGAATGCACGGTCAATCAACCATTACAAGCTTATTCACGGACTGCTATAATACTGTCAAGATATAACACAAGAACACTTTTTACACATCCAGAACTTTGATCACTTGGAATATTAAACTTCCTGTGCTTTCTTTCACCAAGAAAATTTTCTATTAAGTAGCTTACATCCACTATACTCAACAATCCAGATGAAGTGCATTCAAAATCTTTGACTATCATTTACTCACATTACATCAGCATAAGTGAGGCATTCTCCTATCTATTAGTATACCTGCTTGTGAAGTTTCGCCAAACTTTTTTCACTGGGATAACTGTTCTGTCTTTCATCAAAATCTTCATAATCATCCATGTTCCTACCCATTCTTTCCTGGTACTCAGTAGGGCACTGGAAGGAAAAGGGAAAATTAACAGGGAGACGAAGGAGTAGCGAGCAGCCTTTGCTAATTATTTCTGAAAGTCTGGGGCATTTCATGCAACTGAAAAGCTCACTCTAACCACACATTTTTCTCTTTCTACAGCACTCTCTATGTCAAAACACATCTGATAATTAAACATGGCATAAGAAAGAAAAAGAATTTCACAAAGAATTTCAGCTCAGACTCTTGACAGAAACTCAGACGTCAACTAGAGATTTTATATTAAAAGCAAAAGAAAGTAATGTACAAGTACATGTGCAAGAAGCACCTCCTCTCGACTGAATAATTATGGTTGAAGATGAGCAATTGGTTACCTTTTTCAGTATTGTATCAACACATTTCCTCAAGGGGTGGTTATATTTGATACTCTCACTTACTTTACGGACTTCCTGTTAAGAGAAAAAATAACAGAGTAGTTTAACTCTGCTAAATTAAAAATGTGAATTAAATAAACTTTTCGTAAATTATAAATTTTTACTGGTGAATTAGGGTTGCAGCCCTCCCAACTGGAAAAGATAGCCATCAAAGCTTAAAAAAAAATACAGCTTCCTAAAAGCCATAGCTTTACTAAATATCTCCTAAAAGGTAAGTGAAATATTTGTAAAGAACACCTATGTATTTTTTTAAAAAAGAACGTCACTGTGCAACACTACTATATAAATGTGTGGAGGATTGGTTTCTGTGCATGAAGGCTGAAATGGAAAAGACTTTCTTGTTTAAGTTACAGATAAAAAAGAGATAAAGAGGAAGCCCCACTGACTGACTCGGGGCATTGACCACCTCTTTAGGAAGCCTGTTCCAGTGTGAGACCACCCACCCTTACGGTGAGGAAATGCTTCTTCACGTCCAGTCAGGACCTCTCCGGACACAGCTCTGGACCGCCGCCATGTGTCCTGTCGCTGGCTACCAGGGAAAAGAGATCAGCATCTCCCTCTCCCAGCATTTGAACAATGCCCTCAGAAATTTGCTTCAACTTTTTGTCAGCACAGAAGTGGTCAGACAGCTGGATCAGATGACCATTGCTGGTCCCTTCCAGTGGAAATAATCCATCTGTTTTAAGTGCTATCCTGGTAAAAAAAAGTCTTCATTGCTCATTTTCTAGTAAGTTTTGTAGTTACATCCCACTTAAACATTCCTAGTTGTTTTTAGCAGTTTCTTCAAAATGCTATTACTGATGAATGAAGATTCTACTACTGATTTATAGTGACACATAACACAAATTTCCACCCTACCCTACCCTACACTAGTTCACACATATTATTCCAAGCCATATTACCCAGCAGTAGAACCAGGAATAGCTATTCAAAGGGCTAGATTTCCACTCTGTTCTTGAACTACATTAGAGCCTGTTGCTCACTGACATTGAACAATAGAGTCTCAAAAGAAACTTTGAAAAAAACAATTATCTATATATTCTCTTCTCAAAAAGCATATACACGTGGCCCCACAATTTGGAAACTCTTCTCAAGATTCCAGAAATACACTGTCAGCAGAGCATAGAAGACGAAGTACTCAATTTGAACACTAGTGAAACATCTGTACACTGACTGTTCAAGCTCACTCTGAAATGTTATTTATTAGTGACCAGTATTACTCCAAAAGGGTCAACAAAAGAACAGACTCAACAAATAATGGTTATCAAGTTACAATGACTTTTAAGTTCATCACATCAAGGACTATTTCTGCTTTGACTTTTGCACAGGGTCGAGTGTTATCAAGTGGCACACTATGACGATTTTCTTAGTCTACAAGTTTTTACAGTAAGGTCATGCTACAAGTGTCCAACACCAGCAAATTCAGACACAGCTAACAACAGTTTTCACTTTTTCCACAGGGAAAGCTTGTCACTTACCTCCATAATATCCTCTAAATTCTCCTCTGCATCTGCTTTTTCAGTCATCAGTTTGGCAGCTTTGAAATAAGTCTTCATGAGTAGATAACCTCTCTTGGCCCCATTCCAGTGAGAACGAGGGATTTCCACCAAACCATAACCCAAAAGCAACACAAGAAGGAACAGACCCCATGTGTTTGCAGCAGCTATTCCAATAGTCTGAAGTTGGTTCCTAAGGAAACAAAACAGTATGAAAAACCCAAACAAATAACATCCTCCTATCCTGCCTGCAAGAAACCAGCCTTGAAGTATCAGAATGTACCAATATGGCTTTCAAGTTTAGGAACAGACTCGGTATCACCTAAATTTTTGCCTGGAGCCAGTCTGCTACTTGGCCATATTTAAAGCTGCCACAATTTTCCTGTACCTCCCATGTTTCTGCCCACTATGGAGGGAAGGTAAGAACTTGTTTGTTCTCAAACAAACTGTTCTCCTAAGGGAATACATTCCTTTAGCAAACAACATGAACTTACCAAACTTACTGAAAGTGAGGTCAAAACAGCATAATGGCAGTCACTGCAAGAAACAGCCTCAGAACCCAGGATTTGTATTCAGAATATTGTGTTCGTTCAGAAATTTGTATTCGGATTTGCATTCCATCTAGTATGGAACACTACTAGCAATTTACAGATGTCAATTATTTTAACTTTCCTTTTCACCTTCAAAGTCTACAGCATTCAGATGTACTACACACGAAATATTGATTTTTTGAAATATTTTGTTCTGAAAGAACTGGAAGTTTCTGCACTAACTTTGCAAATGTGTTTGTATGGAGAAAAATGCACCATTGCAAATACAAGAGGATTCCTCTGCTGTACATTACAAAATCAGAAAAACAAAAACCAAATTTCTATAAATACTCAAAAAAGACCTTCTCATATAAAAAGTTAACATAACTTTCTAACTGCCTAGCAAAATAATGTAACTAAGACTAGTTTTTTCAGAATGACCCATTTCATCCACAGAAGAAATTATCCATGACAATTCTGTAAGAACTCATGCAAGTGTTTACAACATTATTCTTACCACTGTAAATTGAAGTTTGGGTTTACAGCCACATATATTAGAAATGCTCCAAAAATCAGCAAGTAAGTGCCATAATAGATGGCATTCTCAATCAAAGCAGTTTTGATCTTTCCAGTGATGGAGAACCCGCCTGATCTAGCATATGACTGCATGAAAGGTAGCAGAATCCTGGGGCAAAACGAAAACAAACCAAAACCACATCAGCCAATCAAAAAAACCCCACCAACCCCCACCAAAAAAATCTCCCAAACCCCCAAACCACCAACCTCCCCAAAAAAGTACTTTAGCAGTGTCAGGTTACTGAGGCAGGGGTGTTAAAGTTTAAGACTCCCAAGCTTCTAAGAAATTAGCTACTTAAATGTTTTTATTCTAGATGTACCTGTCTGATGGCAAACCTTAAACAAGCTGCAGATAAAAACAATACAGTTAGCTTTACTATGAAAAATTTGTGATAAATAAGAATGAACTACCAACCCTGATATCCTTGAGTAACTACAAAAATAATTATTTGATGACAGGTTGATCAGAAGCCACACAAAGCACAGACAACCCAAACCCCTACAGACAAATCTTTTTTCTGTCACTATAAATAATACATCCAATAAAACCAAATGATTTACAATACTACTCAGAAATCACCCAACTTATTAATGGAATTATTTTGGTATCTGGTTGCCGAAAACCCATTTTTTCACACAATCTAACCATAAACACCCACATGTGTAAATCGCTCAGTTTCAACTACAAAAGTGAACCAAGGGTAATGGCTGCCATCTGAAATCTGCTTCCACAGAAGCAAGAAAAAAAAAGAATATGCCTAAGTTAGTACAGTAATTATTACAGAAATTTCACTACTAGAAAATAACATACAATTTGAAAGCTCTTTGTCATAGTGATATACATTTTTAAAGAATACTATGACTGTTAAGATGGTGCACTTAAAAACCGTATCACAGTCTTTGCCATATTCTTTTGCCTTACTTACCATGTTAAAAACTGAGATGTCCAATATACAACACGCCAGAAAATTGGCATAATTCCATCAGGAATATAACTCCAGGGTTTGAAACATTTTTGCTTGCTGTTACAATGTAAAGAAGACTATTGTTAGTTGTAGAGCATGAGTATAAAACATATTTTCAATCAAGTCCTATCTAGAAAGGTCTTTGAAAAGAGCACAGAACCAGTACAATACTATTCAAGTAGTAGTCAACAATCAACCTTCTTCCAAATAAATAAACTGACTGATCACCTAGAAATATTTATCATTTTCCTAAACACAAATAAAGTATCTGGACAGGACATCTTTTTTAGTGAAAAAAACAGAAACTCAAAGACTGAAGAGGAATATTGAATAAAGAATTTTAAGGTTACAATTTTTGGTTTTCCGTAGTAATCAGTTCATGCACAGAAAGAATATTTTTTCAGACAGAGAAGCATTAAACTTTAGTTAGTACAACAGGTTTTTAAAAAATACCTAGGGACACCATCATCTAGAGCATTTAGTCATACAAAAAACATATTAATTGTTTCTTCTGCCACCCAGCTGGATTCAGTCTTATATAAATTTTGATTCAGTAAGCCAATACTCTTCTGACAGGTAACGTTCACTACAGAAGACCAGAAAAGCCATTTGAGCCATTTTAGTAAAAAACCCCAAAAACCAAAAAACAAAGGACAAGGTGTCCATCGACACTAAGGCAGTTTGTTCTTTTCCACACACCTGTCTGGTAATGAAGCAAGGGTGAGTCAAGGGGCAATAAAGTCAACTTAGAGAGGATTACCTAATGAGAAATAATTGGTGTTTTCCAGGGTCAAACTAGTTAAGCCTGAGTTGTAAGTTTTTATGTGCACAGCCTAAATATTTTCAAAACTATCAAATTAAGATAGAATGACAGGTAGTATGACTAAAGGTTTCAACACCTCTCCTATGAAGACAGGCTGAGAGAGCAGGCGTTGTTCAGCCTGGAGAAGAGAAGGCACCAGGAGACCTTACAGCACCTTCCACTACCTGAAGGCAGCTTATAAAAAGGAGCGAAATGGACTTTTTATACGGGCAGAGTGACTGGACAGGGGGCAATGGTTTTCAGCTAACAGAGGACAGGTTTAAATTAGAGATTAGGAAGAACATCTTTACTGTGCGGGTGGTGAGGCACTGGCACAGGCTGCCCAGAGATGCTGTGGATGCCCCATCCCTGGCAGTGTTCAAGGCCAGGCTGGATGGGGCTACTGAAAGGTGTCCCTGCCCCTCGCAGAGGATTGGAACTGGACAGTCTTTAACGTCCCTTCCAGCCCAAACCATTCTGTGATTCTATGAAAAAAAGTTTGTATGAAGCTATAGGTAAATTGAAAGGTTACAGAATAGTTTTCAAGTTGTGTATACCCTTAACTAGGTTTAATTAACATGGACTGGGTGGTCTTAAGTATAGGTGTCACTAAGCAATATGGTGTCGCTAAGCCTGTCATTTCACCATTCTTCCAGGCCCTGCTTTGGGGCAGCACGACTGGCAATACTTTGCACTGACATATCAGCTGACATCTTAAAGGCTCTGATCATCTTACAGATAACTACACTGCACACATCAACAACACGGGGAAACAGCCAGAGTAGGCTAACAGATGAGCAGCCATGGGAAAGAGCCCATGTTAGTCTACTTCTCCAAGTTTAGGGATTACTTTCTTCCTGCCAGGACACAATTAGCAGGTTATCATTGCTTTGGTGGAATACATAGATATCGGATAACTCCAATTATCATATATATGTAATTATAATAAGCAATTAGATATGCTGCTTACATATAAGACAAGCTGCTAATTTCACTTACAAGGTATAAAATAAGATTTCAGGTTTAGAGTCTTTAAGATTGTAAAGGATAAGCATTCACCAAAGCCTCTCCTCATAACCAGGACTGCTAAAAAGGCTCAGTCCTATTGCTTTAACAAAAGAAGGGAATCTAGTGCCACAAAAAAAGAATAGTTGGGTACTCAGCTAGAACTACTACATAATTACTGTGTAATTACTCCCAGCAGATACAGATCCACTTTACCTCACCTCTCCCCTCACTGTCCTGTATAGTTACAAACTTCAAATTTTGCATCATGCAGATAACACTTGTTCATTAGTGTTAAAAAAGAAAATCATAAAATACAGTCAAAAGAAAAAAACATGTAGCTCATACCTTGGAGCAAGAGTAACATCAGAGCCATTACTTTCTGCAGGACTGGAGTTAACCGCAAGTTTGCATCGATTATAAATAGTCTAAAAGACAATTTATTTTATATCAGTGACCAAAGAGGTATAATACTTATTTAAAAGTAGTAAGTCCTATTTTAAAGACATTTCCTGTACTCCAGGTTTACATTTGGAATTAATTATACTAATAAATCTTCAAATCAACATGCAGCCAGCAGTCAAGTAAGAAAAATGCTGGAAGTGTCCTTATGCTGCCTAAACAGATAAAAAAAATTGTTATAAACAAATAATGAAATTTTAAAATGTTTGAAATAGATTTGTTATCTGATGAGATCACAAAAAGTAAAATTAATTATAAACACAGATATTGTCATGTTTAATTTATTAAGACACTACATGGAAGATTTCTTTGGCATTTCTAAGCGATGGTCTTTTGCAACCATTAGTTTAGAGAAATACCATACCCATTTGATGCAATTAAGCAGGAAGTCTTGCACGTTTCTTACCGTACTAACGTCCAGAGGCAGTATGAATACAATCAGGAAACAGAGATACCAAGCCAATAATGTTGCTATGATCACCAGCCTATGCTGTTTCTTGAAGTCTCCATACCGGTGAAGTAGGAATAAGGCCAGGAAAAAGACAAACACTATCTCGAGGCCCAGTGCTGCACCACTCATTGTTAAATGTTGACTCCAGACACACCACACTCACTTGGGAAAGCAGATCAGAACTGCAAGACAAAAAGATATTTAATTACATTAAAATCTCTGGAACATATTTACGCAGAAGAGCTGCTGAATGGACACTCTAAAACGTATTAACAGACTTTTCTTACTTCACTCTGATCCAGGACTCTGATCAGACAAAGACAAAGATTTTCAGCAAGGTGCCCTGAAGTCCTCCGCAGAAAGCAAAATATGTCATTCCAATGCTGTCATTTCCAGAAACATATTAGGACAACTCCTGTTCATCATCTTGATATACAACAGATCCAGGAGGCAAATCTTGGCCCCTGAACAGACTACGAGCCCAACTTTAGGTCCAGTACAAATTTCAAGATGAAAATCTATCCTGCTCTTTTTTTTCCCTTTTAGAAGTAATCAACTAATTTGTACAAAGGGTTAAATGTTTAAATTAAATGTTTCTAGATAGCTAACGAACAACTTTTTTAATGGAGCGTACCTGAAATACATATTTGAAGTCTGCACACAAGAGTTAACAGAGCATAAAAACACAGCAAAGTATGTGTTAGTCCACTTGTAATGTACCTCTTTCAGGTTTGAAATTTCAAGAATTTCAATTCACCTTCCTACTCCTCTTGTGCTCTTCAGAGAAACAAGGGTCTCAATACATCTGGTATTAGTTAGCTATGATGTATTTTTGCTTTGCTCGCCCTTCTGAGTTTAGTTACACCGTTAACTGTCAGGACTTCTGCAAGTGCCTCAAAAGTCCATACAGCTTCATACAGACAAGCTGTTACGCAAAAGGACAGTGAGCTGCACAAATCCTTTACAGAAAATTTCACTGACTGGTTACATTTTTATTTAAACTGCTTCACATTTTTTAATAAGCATCATTTTACCACTGGCATTTTAAGCATTATCAAAACAAAAAAAAAAAGTGTATTACTGTGACCAGTCTGACTTGCTTCTCCATCAAGATTAACATTTAGCTGGTTTGATTTAAGTGAAACAGTTTTTGCTACGGCTTTGCTGCTAAGACTTTCAGTACTTTCACTTTTCTGGAGATTTAAAAGAAATGCTATTACTAAAATTCCCCTCTACTTACTTTTAAATCCCTTTAGAATTTGGTAAAGTGAACCGTTTCTTTTACTAATTTCTCAGTAAACTGCTTAAGCAGATCTGTTTTGCTTGACAGTACTAAGCAGTGAAAACTCTATTATTTGCACTAAAAAAACTCTAAAGTTTGTGATGCCACTACTACCTTGAGGACACAGAGGAACAATTATTCCGTGATTTTTTTTCCCTCAAAAATTTGTTTCTCCCCATTTTCTACTTTCATATTTAAATTTCAAACAGTAAAAGCAGTCTGTGTACTCCATACTGGCTGCGACACACAGAGCATTCCATATTCTGAAAATAACTCAAGTTATCTTCCTGTTTGTTGTCAAAGATGCACAAACTTTTTCTTTTCTGCCTTTCATCAAATACGTTTATCAAACTATTAACATTTCCGTTAGGACAAAGCATCCCCTTACCATCTGTCTGTACTCCACTTTAGCTAGATCATTTGTACATTAAAAATCGAGGATAGTTAACCCATTTCTCAATCACTTATTTGAAGCAAGTCCTTGACTGTTCTATTGTACCATTCCTGTTTCCTCTGAGAAGTCTTTTGCATTTACAATATAGCAGCAAATTCCACAGAAGCAAAAATAACAAAACAATTATGTATCAGCTTAATTAAGGCACTGCTGTCTGGCATGTAGCTTTTGGTGCCCATTATAGCCACACCCTTTGGTACGTAAACAAAAAAAATTATACAGCATACACTTCATTAGTCATGAAGTTTTATTACAGTCACACCTAAAAAGCTGCTATCAAAACAGAAGGTGAAAAGTTTTTGTGCAAGATACTGCACTCAGCTACTATAATGAGGGAACTTCCAGAAATATTATAAAAATGTACTGAATATGCTAAAATAAAGAGGAACTTGAGTCCTACTACAACTTAACTCACTTTCAAAGACAAAAGTGACTTTGCAGTTATCAGTAAACTACATCTTAATGTTCTTCCTTGGTTCATATTTTAATCTCAAAATACAAAAAGAAAGGCCCATTTTTTCACAAGACTGCAACTAATAACACTCTGTTGTGAATTAATGTTTACACATTTTCAACAGTTTAAAATTTTTAGATAGAAACCATTTAAAACCAGCTCTCCACATAAAGAGATTAAATGAAGAAAATCCACAAAGAGAGAAATGCAATGCTTGAGAGGAGCTCTTCTAGTGAACTAAATCTGGCCCAACAGTGCAGACCTATCTGGGACCTGTGCTACTAGAATCAGACCTTAAAATACATTACTGCAGGCTATAAAGCCATGACTTCTTGTGGAAAGCAGCATTTTCTGAACCTGGTTGTTAGCTCAAAAAAAGGTAAGCTCCTTACCCATCATCCTGTTTCTTCACTTTATTTAGACAGCCATCTCGCTATTGGCATATAGCTACCTAGTATCAGCAAACTCAAATTCCAGAATCTCTAAAAAAATGTTGTCCTGAAATAACTACCTCAGAAGAGCTCTCCTGTACTGTACAACCTTCAATGGCTTAGAAGATGCTCCTATTAAAGCAATGACAAATTAACAAGAGCCCTCACCATGAATGGAGAGGTATTTATTGGCATACTCAGTTTCTGAAGAACCAGGCAACTACAGATTAATACAAATATGATTAAAAGCTGAAACACTGGCACAGGAAGTGCACCTTCACCAATAAAATACAAGGACATGCTCTTGTGTCAGCTTAGGATTTTTCTGCTTCTTTTCAGACACAGACAAAATCAGTTAAGTCTTTAATTTTACCCAGCTACTAACTCTGCAAGCATCACAAAGGGCTCAGTTCAGGCTTAATTTCCTTTATATGATAGACTCCCTACTATCAACAGTATTAAATTACCCTGCCAACCTAAGAGTAACTGCACTCATGACATCTACATTACAAATGAACTAACTACTCTGCCTGGGACAGAAAACTCAAGTTACTAAATGAAACAGCAGAGAATGAAAAACCCCACACTTTCTTAAAGAGTTTTTATACAGCACCAAATTTAACAAAGGCACTCCAATATTATATTCTCAAAGAAGGCTAGAAAGAGTAAAGCGTATCTGTGAAGGATTCCCCCAGTCTCCCAGCAAATGCCTGAGGAGGCCTGAACTGAGGGTAACCACTGCTTCATATGCCTTACTAAAAAGTATAAATAGGACTATAACCTGCAGGAAGTTTCCTTCACAAATTCAGCTTTATTAAGGCGTCCAAATTCTTCCACTCCAGGAAACACAACACCACTTCTCTATCCTGTATTTCTGTGGTTGATTGCTCCTTCTCAAACACAGGCAAAAAACTCCACTCACTTGTACTCGTTCCCCTCTCACAAGTTTCCAAATCTTTAAGGTATTTTGATTTACACTACCACACTCAGAAAGACCTGAATCTCTCATAGTTTTGTGCCTTCTATAGTTTTAATCATCATACTATTTCATTAGGGAAACTGTGAAAACCATGAAAAGTATTTGACAAGAGAATGTCCTGCTTAGTCACAACAGTGGCTCTTCCCAGCTTTCTTTCCCAAGCAAAAAGATCTTAACGAACAGAATCCAAGTCCTATTAAGCAACATATAAGATTATCAACTGATCCTCTTGTATACAGTAGGTCTATCAGTCATTACTGAGAGAGATTAGATTACTAAACTATTTGTCCTTGACAAATTGATGCTGTCTTTTACTCAGCTATTATATTCTACATACGAACAGCTTTAGTGCCAGAATTTTTTATCAGGAATTCAAAAAGGAGTTTGCCAATCCATAGCTCTGCCTGTCCTTCAAACATTAATAATAAAGACAGCCACCATGCTTCTGGTTTTCTGTGGTATCTGAGACATTTCCAGAATACTAAAGACTTTTTTTTCTTGTTCCCGAAGCATTTGCAGGTAGAGATCAAACAGATTTGGAAAAGCTGCATTTCTAGACATCTTGGATATTTCAGCTGAAACACCTGAAAAATCAAGCAGCCTTACTCTGTATTTTCAAAGACCATAATTACATCTGAAAAAAACCTGCCACCAAAAAAGTTACCAAACTATGAAAGGGATATCAGAGACAGTCATGGACAGAACTGAGAGCCTCAACATACCAAAAGAAACATCTGGACAACAGCATCTCCCACCTCAAGATGAATTCACAACTCACCTGCAAGTACAAAAGCTGCCATCTCCAGCAATATATCAATGGCCAGGCCAATAATGAGCTTCTTCTACCTTTCTGCTAGTTCTTTCTGAGGTTCTACCAGCACATTTCACTTGGCAAGAAAACCCACTGTTTGGTTTCTGAAGCCTGCCCTACTCGGCAAAATTATGCTGCAAAGAATCATGAAGACAGACTTCACTCTACAGACATGATTAAGCCTTTAGTGCTACTGACAGAACTACCCCACACTAAGAGCCCTTGGCATTTCCATCTTTAAACAACAAAATGGGCTAACCTACACTTTCAGAACTCATAAAGAGAGAAGAATGAGATGCAAAGCAACAATAAAAATAGTCCCTGCAGCTATTTTAATATCCAAGTCTGCATAGGGTGTTGTGGGGATTTCTTTTTGGTTGGTTTCAGGTTTAGGGGAGGGGTGGCATTGTGGGTTGTGTATGGTTGGTTGGTTTGGGCTTTTCTGTTTACTTTTTTATTACATACTGGCCCTTACAGCTTGGGGGAAATAGTAACTATTTATAAACAGACAACAAAGAGCTGCTTTATTTCAGTACAGTGAAAGGGTTATCTAAAGAAAGAAAACAGCCACAAACCGCCCAAGAAAACCAGCCAGAGAAGTTATCTGATTGCACTACTGGAGAGAAACAACCTCTGAGATTAGTGAAGAAAGCAATTTGCATGGCTTTGTTCTTCTAAGTCACACTAGTCAGTCTATGTACTGACTGATATTTTATTAGTACCTTGATGCCTGGGGTGGCCACCTAAAAACAGAGACTAGATATGAATCAGGGAATAAAGGTAGGTATTTATTTGAAGGGCCTTCAAATGTACACCCCGGGAGAGTCAAAAAGGCTACAGCCAAGATGGACCCCGAGTCAGGAGTTCTCCACACTTTTATAAGCTGGGTTCATTTGTATATCAAGGTTAATTCTCCAATTAAAACCTCATTTAATGATGTAATTTCCCCAAGTTTATCTCCTCCTTCTAAGATTTTGATTTTCAGATTTTGGGCCTGGGACAATCTAGGTGTCCTTGGAGAGCAAGCTTGGAGAGGCTTGTGATGTCTAACTAGCAGCTAACAGGCCAAAAGAAACTTCAGAGTTACCCACCAGGCAGTACAGGATTTGAAAGATATAAAAGTTAAAACCTAAGGCATCAACCTGTCAGTTCAACTATTTTGCAACGAAGAAAAATTTTAAATTGACTAAACATTTAATTGATATGAGATTGATATTTAGGGAAACAAGTTTTGTATCTTCCTATTCAAAGAAAAAATAAAAGGCTGTGCTGGCACCACTCAAAATAGCAGTACTGTCTGATTTTGTAGGAGACTAGGTTCTACACAGTAGCACTAAATGAAAGACAAGTGCTCGACCAAGGAACATTAAGATTTTTGTGTTCAAATGCAAGCAGGGACCATCAGTACAGAACCATGGCAAGCTCATTTGCTTTACATGGTGCTATCTTGTCCTCAACTAAAGGATCACAGAGTCATCAAGGTTGCGAAAGACCTCCAAGATCATCAAGTCCAACTTTTAATATATTAAGTACCACAGAGGTAGGTTTGAAGGTTTTTGAAGGTTTCAAACAGTTTAGGGAAGTATGCTGAAACTAACACACAGAGGAAAATAACTCGCTTATCGGAGGAACTGAAATAGAATCAAATGCAAGCGCTGTACAGTTGCAAGCAGAATCTAAAAAAAGAATAGAAATCGCTGTCTGGGCGACCAGACTAATGCACTCACACAAAGCAGGTGTCAGTAAGGCAGTCACATGACTACTGCCCCAACACTGCATTCAAGCAAACAGATTATGTGTTAATTTCCAGATTGTAAAAAATTACTGGATTTTCCACAAAATCATCTTTCGATTTCCCATTCATAAATAAAGAAGAGTAACACGATTCACAAAGAAAAAAGGGGCTGCAGAAAAGGTGAAATAAACTCAGGGTTTTTTTAAAACCAAAACTCCACCTCTTTTCCACCTGATTATCTGCCTAAATAACCTTTTAACAACTGTTCCGTGACTTAAGTTAGAACTGGAAACGGTTAAAAAATATTTTTTAAATATTATATGAATGTTAATTTAAGTCACATCATTCTCTGTACGTGACTTGAAGTTGTGTACTCTTTGCCACGGGTTCCATTACCATCCTCAATTTTACAGGCATGTCTCTCCATCGTTATGCAGTAAACAAAGGACAGCATTTGTAAGCAAGTGGTTGATTAAGAGCGGGGTTGTAGGTGTGTTCAGAATTAGTTCTCCATCCCCACCAATTTCAAAATAAGCAGCTTGGGAAAAAAACGCAGGGAAGACCTGCATTGCCGAAAGACGCGCAGGCTGTGAATCACGGTGTGAAAAGACTGCAGGGTTTGAACAAGCATGGTGAGGGTCAGGACCAGCCACATACGGCCAGGTTTAGGTCTTCCTAGAGAAACCCTTCCACGGTGACATGAGCCAGAGCTCGCCGGCGCTCCCCGCCCGGCCGTGTGCGCACAGGCCTGTGCGGCACAGGACCGAGCTCCGCCGGCACGGAACCAACACCCGCGCTACGTGCTCGGGGTCCCTGACGGGAGAGCGATACTCGGGATAAGAGCCAGGAAACGAACGCGTCGACCTCCTCACCCAGCACCGCCCCGCAACCACCCTTCCCTCCGCGTCCTTGTCACAGGGGACGTGCCGGGGAGCTGCCGCTTCCCACCCGGCTCTCGTCCCCGCTCAAGAGAACCGGCCCGGCCGTGACTCGGCACTGCGGCCCCGCTCCCCCCAGCCGGCCCCGCGTCTCGCCCGCCGCCGCCTCACCACGGCCGAGCCGTCGCTCAGCGCCGCGTCCCCCGCGGGGCTCCGCCGCCCGCCATCCCGGCCGGCACCGGGCTCAGAGCGTGGCGCAGGGAGCGGCGGCCGCTCCCGGCTTCTTCCGCGTCCAAACCGCCGCCATTCGCCGTCCGCCGCCGCCGGCCCGGCACGGTCCCGCCCCCGGGCGGGCACCGGGTTGCGAACTACAGCTCCCGGCAGTCTCTGCGGCCACCCCGCTGAGGCTTCCGGCCGGCGCCGGGATGGCGCGGTGCTGAAAGGCGCGGGGCGCGCGGCGGCGCGCGCGGGCCTTCTAGCGCCATGTACAGGTACGGCGGCACCGGGACACGGGAACACGGGGATGCGAGGATGCGCAGGGACACGGGCGTACGGGTACCGCTGCTGGGCTGCGAGGGAGCCGCGTGGCGCCTGGGCTGCGCGTGAGCCCTCGCGGACGGCGGGCGCGGGTCCTCTGGCTTTTCGGGGGTGGCTGGGAGGCTGTGTGTGGGAATCCCGGGATCCGGGATTGGGTGTGAGTCCCGGGGGAGCGGGAATGGGCTCCCGGGTGTGGGAGCGGTGCGGGGATCACACGTATGTGTGCATGTGTACGGGTGGTCCCGGGAGTGCGGGGGGCTCTGCCCTTGGGGCTGGCGGGGTGCGGCGTGCGCGGGGGCCGCCCTTCTCCCGCCCGCAGCGGGAGCTCCCCCTCCTCCCCGTGCCTCCCGCCCCGCTGCCCGCGCTGCCGCCCGCCTTGCGAGGGTCCCGCCCGGTGCTGTCGCGGCTGCGTCCGGGTTTGGTGGTGTTGGGAGGCTGCCGTACCCCGCCGCCTCCATTGGCTCCGCTCCCCGGTCCCTCGCCCGCCCCATCCGGGATCGGGGCGCGCTCAGTCCCTTGCGGGATCTTCCCCAAAGTCTGCCAGACGGAGCACACGCCTGCGCTGTGGCCGCTGCTTGTGCTTCCAGCGCCCGCTGCTCCCATACGTAGTCGCCCTGCGTGTGGATGTGGAGTACGAGTTACTGAAATGCTTCAAGGATCCCCACCCTGTGTTTGGTGTCAGTCTGGCAGTATCCTCAGAGCCTCTGGGTTTTGCTGTGTCTGCAGAAAACACCTTCAGGAGATCCCATCCTCTAGCACTAATGTTTCCACCAGCTTGGAATGGGACTCCAGCAAGACCTCGGAGCTTCTCTCGGGCATGGGAGTGTCGGCCCTTAAGAAAGACAAGCTGGGCAATGAAAACACACCACAGGACCTGCTGGTGTCATCGCCCTGTCTTCCTCCAAAGCGACAGAAGGTGAAGGACAACGAAAAGGACTTTGTTATCCTGCGCCGGCCATGGCTGCTCCGAGAGGCAGAGTCAGGTACCGTCACCCTGGTCCAGGTTCTGCTCGTCTTTCAGTAGAGGTGGAGAGTGGGCCTCACGAGTCCACCCTGCTTCATTGTTTACTTTTTTTTGCTTTTTCCCAGTAGAATGTCACTTTTAGATCTAGTGGCTTTCAGGCTTGGGGTGATAAATCCTGTTCTATGTATGCATTTAAACGGGTGGTGTGTCTGGCTCCAGAATTGTGGCCCGTGAAAAGCATGGTTTTCTGCTGCCTACCCCCACGAGCTCCTGTGTGTGTGTGCTGGGGTGCATGTCCCTGTGTCTGTCTGCTCTTGCGTGTGGGACACGGGTGGCACCTTGGCCCAGCAGGGCCCTGTTGTGAATCAGTGTTTTAAGGTCGCTCAAAGAATCAGCAGCAAAGGTAACAGCAAAATGAGGTTTAATATAAAAGCGAAAGTGTGACAAAGTTTGTTGGCAGTGTTCAAAATCAGTCTAAAACCAAAGTCAATCCAAAAATTATCTGTTTGGAGGCAGGAGGGGAAGGGTAAGTAAGGAGTGCAGGCTGGGGTGTAACAGTAGGGCTGTGTCTCAGCTGCTGATGGAGACAACTTCTGGGCAATGTGAGGGACTGTGCCAGAGAGCTACAGGGAAACTACACCAAAGGGTGGAAGGCTGTTGGGCTGGAAAGTGACTGACAGGGTAAGAGCAGGGCTCTTGGACACTTGAAGAGGGGGTTATCAAATGCTGGGTTCCTTTCCCTGGTGTCAAAATGTGGTTTTAGTCGGCATGAGTATGGGATGCAAAATAAATAAGCAGCTCTTTCCAGACATTACGCTGTCACACAGAAAGTGGGAATGCCTTCAGACAGTCCGGTTTTTATAAAAGATGGAGAGATAGGCAGCTGTTACTGAGCTCCACCACCCAGAAATCTCCCATATGAATCACGACATCTTCTGGAGCCCTGAGAAAAGCTGTGATTGCACCGCATCATTTCAGATAATTCCTGGAGTGGTGATAGTACACATGTTTTAGGAAGCAGTTTGTAGTATCTGATTTTTCCTGTGTATCACAAAAAGCATACCTTACCTTGGGCTCCATTCTGGGACCCTTGCATGCATAGGAAGAGTGGGTGTTTCTGCAGACGGGGAAAAAAGCCCTAGAGAATCGTACAAGCCTTAGATTACAAAGGCAGGAACTAAGATGCTCTTGTTTCCCGAATGAGTATGTGAGCAGTGCCCGTGGCTTTAGTATGTATACAGAGTTGATATTACAGGAACCTTTGCATTTGCCGGTCGTGCCTAGGCAAAGATGGTAAATTCCTACAATGATGAGCTGCAAGGGTTATGAATAGTGGGCTGATGTCTGATGTAGGCTGATGTATATATTTTTCTATAGAGAAACTGTAGAGGTACTTTTAACAACCAAACCAAACAAGGCATCTGACCAGCAGGCAAAAATGAACCAGCTTTAACTAGAACCTATTTTATTCTTTCCCTAAAGGTATTTCTTTGGATGCACTTCCAGATGAATTGCTTTTGGCAATCTTTGCCTATTTGCCCTTAAAGGACTTGCTGAAAGTTTCTATGATTTGCAAGAGGTGGCACCGACTTTCGTAAGTATTCTCATCCTTTAGTACTAAGGAAAATCTTTTTTTTCATAGACTATTAAGTGGTCTGGTTCTCATCTTATTTATATATGTATAATTCAATTTGTGCCGTATGTAGGTATGTATAACCAAAAGATGCCTCACATATTTTAACATTATTGTAGTCTATTAAATAACTTTCCCTTCTCTCAGTATGTTTTTGACACTGAAAACTTTTTGTGGTTATACTCATAGCTTGGACCCGTTTGAACTCACTAACAAGTAAAATTCTATGCCTTAGGTTTGATGAATCTCTCTGGCAGACTCTTGATTTGACTGGTGGGAATCTGCTGCCAGGAGTGCTTGGACACTTGTTGCCTGCAGGTGTTACTGTGTTCCGCTGCCCGAGGTCTTGCATTGGGGATCCGTTGTTTAAAACAAGCGAGTAAGGCTTTTTCTGCATGTTCTGCAGAAACCGTGTCTCAAATATTCACAGTTTTCCTGTGTGTTTTTGATTTTAAGGTAGTACCAACCAGCAGCAGTGTTTGTGCTGTCTCTGGAGTGTGGAAGAGCTGATCAGTGGTTAGGCATGTGTTGAAACAGGAGGATCTGCACTCACCTGTCAGTTATTTAAAACCAAGTTGATGTGATTTTTTTTTTCGAAATATCAAGCACCATAATGCACTTGCAGTTTGTATCTTGTAGAACCAAGAATTATCATCTCCAGCATTCTTATATGGTACACTCAAAAAAAATCATTTAACTTCAGCAGGATAGACTTTCAGGTGTTATGAGGAATCAGTAGAAATATTTTCTGCACGTTTTGCATGCTTTTAGTGTGTGGGATATATTTGTGATGTGGGGAATTTATGGAGCAGGTTTTAATGCAGTTTTAGTAACCTCACTTTCTTTGACTTTTTTTGTTTTTAGTCTTCTTAAAATTCAGCACCTGGATTTGTCAAACTGCACAGTGTCTGTTGCAGATCTCCACAGTATTCTTTGTCTGTGTGAAAAGCTGCTGAACCTCAGCTTGGAGGGTCTAGTGCTTTCTGACAACATCATCAAGTGAGTGACATGTGTGGGAATACTCAGTAAATACCTTCTGTTTGGTGCCATCATTTTGTGCAGGCTAATGAAAGAATGCAGTGGAAAGTTGTTCGTTGTGGGAGTCTTTTGAAATGGCCAGCTGTAGGTGCCTTTTCTTTTTTTTTTTTTTTTCCCTTTTTTCCCTCCCAGTTCCCCAGAGTAGCAGAAGGTTGGAGAAACTGCTCATCTCTCTAGGGTTTTTGTGTCCATATAAGCTGTACAGCAGAGCTACTTTTATTTTCCCTTTTTTGTGCTCCCAAGAGAACTTTGTGTTTGGTGTGCAGGTTCTTTTCTATTCCAAGGGCTCTCAGTGGCTCTCCCACCAGGTGCTCATCGTGCTTCTGCACTGTTCCTCACTTTTTTGTTGAATTTCACTCTGAAGTCCTGGAAGATTACAGATTCTGTCAAGCAGACAAAGTGGTTTTTTGGTTAGACTGCAAAGACACTAATGGGTGTGCAGTCAACCTCCTTTTCAGTCACACCAGGTGACAGTGGAGGTGCCAGGGACCATAGGTCAGATGGCAGAGACTCTGGCTGTCCTACTTTCTGATGCCTTCCTCGCTCCAGGCAGGGGGAACAAGAATACAAATAAGTATGGTTTGGCTTTTGATACTGGGTAAAAACTCTGAAAATTAGATACTAATCAGGCACTAGTGATGGAATTTTATTGCCTTCTGAATAAAGGTAGATACTGAGTGTAAGGGTTATTCCAGGTTTTGCTAACTGTATGTGTGCTCTAGTCTTGCAAACAAATGCATTCAGAGGATGCTATTTGGACATGTATTTTGTTCTGGAATAACTTCCATCTTGCAGAGGGGTGATATCAGAAATGGGATGGTTGCTTTGTCTTTGATAGAGGTGTAGTCATCTCTGATAAGCTGTGGTGTATGTTTATTGGCATACAACAGGAAAAGGTGAAAAGAAACCATTTCCTTGTAAACTTAGTAGTTTATAAATATGCAGACTTGTCAGCAATGTCAAGTAAATGGACAGGTATCCCTTTCAAGGTTGTGCCTTGGTGCAGCAAGTACAGAGTTGAGACCCTTGGTGACTCAGGTTGGTCAGTTGATTAAAGATGCAGTACTTCATGTTTAATGAACAATTCCCTGCCCAGGAAATTAGGTCTTAAAAATAGTCAAATCCTAGCAAAGCAAGCGATGTTCCAACATTTAAATTTTATCAGATTTTCCTTTTTTTTCTCTCTACAGGAGCATTGCTAGGAATCCCAGTTTGATACGACTAAATCTCTGTGGGTGCTCAGGGTTTTCTGCAGAGGCCTTGGAGCTGATGTTGAGCAGTTGTTCTATGTAAGACAAAACCAGTTTTTGCTATTCCTGACAAAAAGGATTTATTTTTTTTCCTTAGGCATCCCAGTTATACTTCTATCTAATACTTTTTTTTTATGTGCCTGTTTCTGTTCCTAAATGCCTAAGAGTTGATTATTACCTAAATAGTCAGATTATTTCTTTCCATCAAGCTATTTTCTCCTTTAATAGCAAAGACGTACTTTCATAGTTTTTCATGAATTTTCTGAATCATCTTTTTGGTTGGGCAAACACCATTTATGTTCCTTTGATATCGTGTAAATTTCGTTTTCTTTATGAAAACAGTATGTGATTCTCACCAAGACAAAGTCTATGTTTTGAAAGTGGAAAGTGGAGTTCCAGAGCTCCCTTTGCAATCAGAGTACAGCATGAGTGGCAGAGAACACTGTGCTTTTCCATGATAGAATAATCCTTCAGTAACCTTCTAGTTCTTGAAGGGCTGTGTTCAGATTGACAGCTCCAGTGATTAAACCATCTGCTGGCAGGACGTCATTGAACTGGGCTCTAGTGAGTTTGGGGTTTATATCCTAATCTTTCTGCTGACTTCCTGTGACCTGCAGGACAACATGCGTAATCTTTCCTTCTGCAAAAGCATGGTTTTTAATCAAATTGTGCATTAGTGGGCAGCCAGAGCCTTAATCTTTCTGTTGCTCGGTCTGATTACTCAGATCATGAGCTCTTTAGAGGATGGCAGTCTGTGCAGTGTACAGTGAATAGCAGATGGCAAACCTGATCCCAGGAATGCTAGTGGCAATTTAACTGTTTTTTCATTTTATGTAGAGAGTGCCAGCTAAATGCTCTGGTTGTGCACTCACTGTGTCTTTGTCCCTTGGTTACAGCTACAACACCTGCACACAGAACAATGCTTTGTCCCAGCCCCATGGTGACAGGCTATAGGTAATCAAGCACGTAAAGAGAGTTAAGCTCACAGCATGACCAATGTTTATATAAAACGATGAATTATTTTATGCTAATTAGGATTAATTGGTCATCTGACCAGTGCTAATAATGGAGGGTGGTTTTTCCTCTCAATGTGACCATCTGTTCAGTTGTAACAGATTCAGGTCACAAACCCGATGAAAAGACAGTGTCTCCTTGTCGCAGTTCCTGGAGAGAGCCTTCACTTCCTAAGATATTACCAAATCCTTCCAGTTGAAGGCGGCTTTGGGAAGTCACTTTAACCGCTTTCCCAGATCAGGGTCTAAAATCAGCGCTGTCCTGGTGGATGAGGGTTTTCTCAGGTTGGATCTTGAAAATCTCCAAAGACAGATTCTGCTGGATAACCTGCTTCATTCATTAATGCTTAATTATTGTCACACTAGAATTTCTAGTCATGAATACAGGAAGTTGGCAGTAGGCATGTTACGAGTATTTTCTTTAAAGGTATTAACTATAATAGAAAATACCAGAACTTCAACTGCATTTCAACCATTCTTGTTAACAACTCTCTGTTCATTTGTATGTAGGCTGGAGGAGCTGAATTTGTCCTGGTGTGAATTCACAGCCACTCATGTCAAAGCAGCAGTCAATCATGTTACTTCAAAAGTCACCCAGTTAAATTTAAGTGGATACAGAGAGAATCTACAAATAGCAGGTAACCAGCAGTGTGACAAACCTTTATCCCACTATGGGATAAAGCAGCAGGCTTTACATTTTCTTCTGGTTGGCATTCACTGTATAGAAGAATCATGTACTAACAGTGACTTTTGTGGTCTGTATAGCTTGAAGTTCTTGCTGTCAGACTCTTACTCATATTTCTGGCTCAGTCATGAAGGGTGAGATGATTTTTCTTCTGAATTTAAGAACAGTCAAGTGAAAGCTCATTTCTTCTTCAGCTGAAAGGAACAGACTTACTTCTAAAGTAAGTCTCGGAAGCAGGACATTGTGTGCTATGAATTAGCTCCAGGAACAGTATCTGGAAGGCTTGCTTAGGGCTACTGCTGTTGTGGCTGCTGAAAGCATCTTCTGAAAGAGAACAGTTGTAGTAAGTGCTTGAGTTTCAGACTGACATCCAGATACCAGTTAATTTGGAAGGCACATAATCTCAGTTATCAACATTTAACCATTTACTTGCTAGTAGTTCTAGGAAGAAAAGTTGTTTTAAGTTGGAGGGTAATAGAAAAGGCAGATAGGTCTAAATTTGGGGGAGGGTACATCAAAATGAACAAGAGCATAACTAAAGGGCAAAAGTCCTTTTGCGATAAAGAGAATTTAATTTTCGCCATGAGTGAATATGACAGTAGGACGTTGGATGACATGCAGGGGGTGACCTCTCATTTCTGTTTAAACATCACACAGACCTCTTCACACATTCCTTTTGTGGGGAAATAGGCAAATCTTATTATCTCAGCCCCAAACCCATAAACAAATATGCTACATAATCTTACCCACATCAGGAATTTGAACCTTGGGGCCTCTGATTGGGCCATTAGAGACCATGTGCTGACCTCTTCTGTTTGTCAGACACTTTCCCTGAGTGACTTTACTCTGTTTCAGTGCGATTTATCAGGCAAAAGACTTGAATGGTACGTTAATCATCATAATTAAGGTATTGTTTTGTGTAGTTTCTGCACATGAATTCTGAAATACCAAAATTCTCTTGCATGCCGTTGAGCACCTTGCAACGGCTTTTAGGTGTTATCTGAACCACAGGTGCTTCAGTGCTATGTGCAGAAAATGAAAAGAAAGTCTCAAAAATTTAGTGTAAATCAGGAAAACCATAATTTTTTGTCATGAGGAAAGAACTTTTAGTGGATAAAAATGGAGATGCCTAAAGGATTTGGTGCTCTGAAAGGGTATTTGATGTATGGAAAATTTTCATTGCTTTTTCACTACATATAAGTATTTCAGGCAGCAGCTCACCATTTCTATGTCTCAGAAGACTTCACAGAAACACCATTTGAATTACTCTCTTGCTAAGTTGGTTGGTGCAGCTGACTTCTAGAGACAATTTGCAGAACTAAATGTATCTGTTTTGCTGAGGGTTAGAAGAAGCCCATGTAAGGTATCTTCATAGGCAGACTATATGCTGTAAGTCTTAAACATATATCTTTTAGTTTAAAAATTGTGCTTCAGTTGTGGTGTTCCAGTAGAGAAGATAGAAATGAACACATAGGGAAGTGAGTAGGCTGTATAAAGCACATTCATCTTGTTACTGAAAGAGGGACTGACTCTGTGTGATCCCTTTTCAGATGTGAAAACGCTGGTGGAGAGATGTCCTTTGCTTGTCCATTTAGATCTCAGGTAAGACCTGTCCAGCCAGTCCTTAAATCCTTATGGTTCAGGGGATTAGCACTGAGGCAAGGTCGTGTAGCACTGCACATCCAGAGAATACTACTCAAGGTAAACCTACAAGATTTGCTATCTGGCATGACCTAATCTGGAGCAGGTAAGTAACCTGAAGATGTCTTTGTTATCCCAGCATGAATGTCAGATACCTACAGGATTTGTTAACTGACAAGAGATGGTAGTCAACAGGTAGAATGGAAGGAAGTATTTAGATGCCTAGAGTTTATTAGCCTAGCACCCTAGAGAGGGTTTAAGTCATCTCTGATACAGACTTGTTACTTGACCATGTAACTGTGAAAAAAGGTGTATTTTGGTTTTGACCTCGTCAGTTACAGTTGATGCCTTTTCCCTGGTCCTAGAATTAAGAGCTAGACATGGTTAAGGGATAAAAGGGTTTTTACTTTGGTATTTAATAAGGATCTTTATGGTGCAACAGTTTGTCATGGTGGAATACACAGAAATGCACACACACAATATATTGTGTATTTAATTTTATAGACCTTGCAAATTAGCATAGCTGATAAAGATTCCCCAATGAGAGGTTTAAATGAATGGTGTGACATCTCCCTGTTCTAAAGTGTACTCCCCAAGATGGGCTTAATCTTAGTTTACAGAATATGTTCTAGAGAAGGTCTTGCTTTTTCAAGATAGCGTAAGGCTTTCTGGCCTCCAGCTGTGAGGCCTTTAGGATGTTTGGTCTTCTGGCCTAGCAGAATACCAGGACTATGCCAAGATATCAGGCTTAAAGAATTACAAGTATGTGTGCCAAGGATACTGAGAATACATAAAAGGTATGTAAAAAGAAAAGGCAAAAAATCATCATGGCATCACAGTAATTTGAAATCTGTGTGAAGAACTTGCCTGTCAGTGAAAATCAAATTCCTCCCCCCACAATACATACTTACTAGAGATGAGTTGCTTCCATATTCAGCAAAAACATACTTCAGTGGTAGAAAAAGCAGATGTTTAATAAATTTCTCTGCGTGAATTTTGGAAATACCAGATTTACTGTTTCTTTATACTTAAACCTTTATTTAATGTGTTCTCTGTACAGTGACAGCATGATGTTAAAGCCTGAGTGCTTCCAGTATTTTAAACAACTCGTGTTCCTACAACATCTGTGCCTTAGCCGATGTTACCAGATATCACCTGCTGCCTTAGTGTAAGTAACCTCTAAGTAGCTTTGGTTTGCTGTTCATGCAGAGGGTAAGTTAATTTAAATGCTTTATTTTAGGCTTAGATTGCAAACTGTTTCACAAAATTTACTGGTTTGAGGAACTGGGAATAAAACCAAGATAAAATAACCTGACTGCTAGAACCTGTACCTTTTGAGAATCCAGACTGGAACCAAAGCTGAGATTATCTTTCAGTGGTGTCAGTCTGTACTTGTGGAACTGGCTGCTCCGTGCATGCCTCGTGTCTTCTGTTAGTGGCATTATACCAGTGGTACTCATTGCTGAGTGGGAGGTTGCAGTTCTGCAGTGGCCAGTATTGATGTCAGTACCAGACTTCTGAGCGTGCAGCAAGGTTTGGAAAAGCTGGCAAGAGTGAAAATACCGGCTGGACTAGTAAGCTATGTATATTTGCTTTTGTGTGCACCTTTATCAGTTATTGATTGTGACTGAAACATGGCTTAGAGTGACTTGTTCATGAGGTCATTCTGCCTTTTATTAGTATAGAAGCTTTCAGTCCAATAGTTTCAGGAAAGATGTCAACCTGAAGGACATGGTCAACAACAAGAAAAAAGGTTGTGAGAGGAACAGGACTATTAAAAATGAGGACCCAAAGAACCTTTTCTGTAGCAGCATGTGCCTCAGCCTTTTGATTTTGTCCAGTACTTGCTTATAAGATACACAGTTCAGATGATGACTGGGAAAATGTAAAGCAATCAAGAAGCTGGGCCTGGCTGCTCACCAAAATATTGCTACAAATTGGAGACTGGTTGATAGTAATTGAGGGCTTGTGTCCTCTGAGACACATCCTAGAACTTCATCTGGGAAATTTCATCCACTTGTTCTAGGTTTTTAAGTCCAGGGATATGAAAGGGGAAGGATCAGTTTGTTTCCAGTCTGTGAGAGACATTAGCAAAGAAGTAATTTATTCAGCCAGTTACCTGAAGTATCAGTACAGTGTACTAGTTTCAGTTAAATACGTGCTTAAGTAGTTTACCCTCTTCTAAAAAATTAGTAGAAATTGAGTTACCTAGCTTGGGTACAGGCTGAAAAAAAACCCAACAAAAATGTTTTCAGTTTCATTATTAATTTCATGTTTTTCTAGAGAGCTTGGTGAAATTCGAACACTGAAGACTCTTCAGGTATTTGGAATAGTGACTGATAGCTCCCTGCAGCTCCTCGAGGAAGCACTGCCTGACATGAAGATCAATGGTTCACACTTCACCAGCATTGCAAGGCCAACTGTTGGCACTAAAAAGAGCCATGAGATTTGGGGCATCAAGTGCAGATTGACACTGAGAAATCCTAGTTTCTTGTGATCATGTACAAGGCACCGGATGCCATGGACACACTCTGTGTTGAAGCTCCTTAGGAAAAAAAGTGCTGGAGCATCTTTTATCATAGTACTGTTACTGTCTAACTTGGTCTCACACTTTAATGTTGTTTCATAATATTTTATATTTGTTTTTTGTATTTAAAGCCTTTAGAAATCTGATGATCTGTGAGCAATTACAGAATATTTCTTTCAGTCTTTTTTACAGGGGATCTTTGAAAAAAAATATTATGAAACAAATCAATGTAATTAAGTAATGTCAGCCTCTAGCAACTGCAGCTTCTGGAACAGCTTGCAGAGGTGCTAGGTATCTTTATAAGGTTTATTAACGACTTTGCAGAATTCAAAATGAATACTTAGATATTAAATCTATTCAACTACGTAACTGAATAAAAGGTACAGTAGGATGAATGATTTAAACTTGAAAACAGTAAATTGGGGATATCTACACAGAAGCAGCTAAGAGACAGCTCAATACCATACAAGTTAAGCAGCATAAAGGAGCTACAGTGAAGTTTTTATTTAGGAGGCCACAAAGGAAACTTTTGTCTTTAGTAGCCTTTATTTTTGGCCAAATAGAGTCTGAAAAGCCCATTCAGAATTAGCATCTGAAAAAATAGATGCTGGTTATCCATTATTTCATGTTATGGTCCTAGGTTTTCTGATTCCGTATCACAGAACCTTAATGTAGCTTCTGTGAGCCTGATCATAGTTAAAACTTTCTGAAAAGAATAAGTTCTTTCAACTGCAACTGATAAACTGGTCAAAGTCTTGCAGGAGGAGAGCTCAAAGGGTTCTAGATATGACCAAAAACCAGAACCTGGGACTGCAGTGTAAGAATTCTAAAAGGAAGAGATGCTTTGGTGCTATCAAGAGACATAAATTTCTCTTTTATAATAGTTTGTTTGTAGTAGCACTTCAGTTCTTGTATTTGTATCACTAACCACTATTGTCTAGTGTTGATTTTTTTTTAAAAGTCACAGGAAAAGATGAGTAACTGTCCAAAAGGAAAAAAGAAAACCAAATAAAGGATAGGGACAGGTAAAGACTTTAAATGAAACTTTCATCTGTTATCAGGGTCCTTGTGCATAAGCCTAGAATGTTCCAGTAGGTGTTTTAGCTGATAATTTCTAGGGCAAAACTTGGACCCTCTGTAGGGCATAAACATGCTGCTGTTTTTCCCATGAATGCAGTAAGCAAGCAGCTGAATTTATTCATGGAGGTTTCTAAGAGTAGCCAACATATTACTGTAGGGCTTTGCATAGATATAGCTTTTCCCATTGCAGCCTTGAGAAAAAGCATTCAGGAATGAATACCTGGTAGTGCAGAACAGATTAATTACTGTGGAAAGATTGTATGAGTACTAGAATTTGATATTTAACTTTACTTTCTAGAGTATAGTAAATAAAGCATTATCTTGTAATCGAAGTTGGTTTGTTTTTTATTAAGTTTGACAGTGTAAGGAGTTAATAATGGGCTTGTATCTCTTACAAAGGAGTTAATGGACAGCACACCTTGTGAAAGTTGGAGGAGCGATGGAAGGTTGGAGGACACTGGATGTTCTACTGCCTCAGTTTGCTGCCTTAGAATTATGCTTTAAATTACTTCAAAGAAATAAAGTAAATCTTTGGGGCACAGCATTACTGTAAATTCTTCTTCTCCCTATACACAGTGTAACTCCATGCAGCTTCTCTTGCATTTAATAAAGATCTAAGAAATTGCTAGATTGTACAAAATGACTGATGGATGGGAGAATGCTTTCCCTGATTTGCCACCAGCTTTGTGTCATGGGTTAAAAGGAGAAATTTCTCCAAGCAGTGTGTCAGCAATGGTGGTTTAGAGGACCGGCTGTTACCATGAATACTTTCAACATTTAATAGACTATGCTTTAAAACCCTGTGCAGAACTGGAACAGTATTAGGCCTTTGGCTAGAAGAAATAGTTTTACATAGCAGGTCCATCACTGCTGCCTGTCTATTTACTGGTTATGATGGCAACTGTAGTAGACATACAATGAAAGCCCTCAGGACAAGGTGCACAACTGACCTTTTCCTAAAGGAAATAAGTTATCTGGTAGCCCTAAGCAATCCATAAAAAAAACTGCTACACTGGTAAGTCTCTGTACTACACGTAAATGCATGAAGGTTTACAAGCCATTAAAACAACCTGAAACAGTAAGTGAGAAGAAACTGAGCACATGAAACACTTGAAGGTTGAAACAAGGCACAGCACAGCTTCATTTATCAATTAACCTTTTAATTTTTATTACATAATGTATAAACACCACTTGGAAAAAAAAAAAGAAGCAAAGAATAACACGTCTAGTTTAGCAGAACACAGTGTAGACTGGCACTAAATGAAAATACCATGGACTTGACTCAGCAGGTAGAGTGGGTGCAAAGATCACTGCCAGTCCATGCAGATTAAATCAGTGTTAAACCAATACTCAGTCCTGTCATGGGATACTGTCTACCAATTAAGTTTTCTGTACTGCAATCCTTTGTAATAAAGGATCCTTAAAAAGGGTCCTACAGTTCTTTAATAAAACAAGGTAGGTAGCTGCTTACTATTAATTACAGAGTTCTGAATCATCCTAATCAATTTAAGCGTTCACTAGTAAATGCTTTGACAGAACTGGAATTAAATAGACAAAACCAGTAGAGGCCACTCATGAGTAGGTCAGGCTTCCATTTTGCTAAGTTAGGAATTTGACTGTGAAAATTCACTAAGTTCTAATCTAGATCATACTTTGGGCCTGAAAACAGTGCCTTTTAGTCTTGACATTCATAATAAGGAATGACAGGCATGTTTAAGAGGTATGCTTACTGATCAGACTAATCAGTCTCCATTAAAACATTACAGCATGCAAATGTCTAAATAAGCAGGGGATAAGATTTCTCCCATAGATTTGCAGTTCAGGTGTCCAATACCTAAATCTGATCTAAGACTGGTAGAGTCCTAGGACGTAATAAATTAGTGTTAATGGCATTGGTGGGTTTGGGTTTGTTTTGAATCCTAACAGCATATTGACTATGTACTTGACATAGGCACATAATAAACAATCCTTAACTGGTTACAGATGGATTGAGAATAACTAGAACACCCTAGTCTGTGTGCACACAACTTTAAGAAAGATTAGTCTTTTCTGTCTTTACCTTTAGACAAGCTTTACAAGTTATTTTAGAGAATAAGAGCTTTATTCTGATAGTTCCTAACTTACCACCTTTTAAAAGCTTACTTGGCTATTTTGATTTTCCACTCTGGGTCTGCAATCATGATAACCAGACAGTGTAAATAACTCTGCAGCACACTTAGAAGGTGAAATGTACACACTGATAGCTTATTCAGAAATCTCCCATCATATTCACATTTTTCTAAACCTGAATGGTCTGGTCAAATCAATATGCTCTAAATTATGTTTTGAGTTCTATTCACTCTAAATCTAGAAGGAAAAAACCCTTTATCCATTTCCTCCACCACTAAAGAGCAGTTTACATTTTGCAAGTGGCAATAAATACACTGATTGGCCACATGGGAAAACATTTCCATTACACCTGAGAACATCTGTTACAGAAGTCTCTTCGTTCAAAAGTCATTCGAAGAAAACTCACTCTTGGAGACCAATCTTAGTAGACAAAACATACTGTTTTTAAGTCATGGAGCAGAAGAGTTCCTGCTGTAAGAATATTTGGGTTGTCAAATTCTGCTTCCTCACCTTGGCAATTATCAGCACAGACTTCCAAAGGCAGTCACAGTTCACAGTTTCTCTAAAACATTTAAAAGGGAACTTGCTCTTCTTTAATCAGAGCTTTTTTTTTTCTATTATCAACTTGATTACCTAACATGAGCAGAGATATGTGAAATTAATTTGCTGTCATTTACAGATCAGTAGAATTCAGCATAGGATTGGAAATTTAAATTTTCTGGAGAAGGTAAAAACATGCTGGGAAAACTGGAAGACATAGGTATCAGCTTGTGCTCCAACTCCTAGTACACAGCATATCTCATTCTTCTTTAATTATAAGAAATTCAGAACCTAAAATTCCAAACCATTCAACTTAATAAGGCCAAATATATTTCTTAATGATAGCCACTTACATACACTAGTGTCACTGATCATCTCCTTGCCAGTTAATCCATTCAGTGAAGGAATACATCCTACTCCAACATGATTTCTATAATTTGTATATCTCCTGATGAAGAGCTCAAAAAAACCCTTTGGGTTTCAAGTCCCTATTTAGCCAAACAGAAAAAGTAAAAGCTACCTCATTCAAGATGTATTAAACTTGATTTTTACTCTTGATGTAAGTCTACAAAGTAGAAAAAATACTGGAAGAACAAAAAAAAATTGCCACAAGTTGTATGAAACTACAAAGTTGTACAATTTTTGAAAAGCATACAAAAGGTTTGTATTTTCATTTCTTTTACATCAACATCATGGTTTACCAAAATCTATATATCCTTGCATCAAATTGCTAGATTGACAGTCAACTTTTCTACAAAAGTGTACGTATGAAGTATTTAGTTGCATCAGTCCCAGACTGTTACTAAAAAACTGTACATCTGAATATTTAATGCTACTGACTTAATACTTGAACCCATTTACCTGTGTTTACAAAGCTTTCATGTTTGCCTTACAGGTTAAAATGTCAATTTTCACTGAAGTTAGAGGTAACACCTCAGACATATTTTACCCTAGATGCAAAAAGAGCTTAAATATCAGGCTAATGTTTCCCCAACCCAAAGGAATGAAAAGCATTTCAAGCTTCCTCCAAATGCTCTTGCATCCGAAAAGGCCAACTTCCAATATAATGCAGCATTGTGATATCCCCATGGTTTCCCTCTATGGATCCATAAATGTTACAGCAAAAGACATCAGGGTCCTTCATTCTTCCAGCAGAACAGTGCACAGTGAATCCGCTGTGTCAATCAGTATCGAAGCTATTGCCCCATCATTGAACTCAAAAGATGTTCCTCCATCTACAACCATACAAGCATCCCAACAACGGGAACGGACGCAGACTCTGCAAAAGCCCAACAAGTAAGTTATCACAAAACAGCCTAAAAATTTAAGCATTTCACACAAGCACTTAACAATAAAACTGGTTCCGGGACATTCTTTTGCTTGGGCCAGTAAATGCTTAACCACCATTCAGCATGGTACTAAACACTAGAACCCCCTGAGTTATCAGTGCTTTATATGGACTAAGCAAGGAGTCCAGAGAGGACTGAAGGACTTATTCATTGGAGCCTACTGCTCCCAGAGTCTAAGAACAGCCTATAATATAACACCTGGTGTTGAAGCTTAAGTGTAATTTTTAAAGAAAGCTACTGATGATCTCATTTAACTGTGTTTTACTTAATCTTCACAGAAAAGTTGACAATTAATTTAAGATTCTAATATGCGGTCTTTATGTTACGTGAAAGATACATTTTCAAATAGCAATGCTTGAGATTCAAAAAATTTGGACATTAATGTAGCCTATTTTGTTACATTAATCATTCAGAGAGAAAGGGAAAGTAATTACAAACACAAAGCTGAAGGTGAGGATGCTTGCCAAGCAACTTCAAGAACTGCAGCATATTATTGTCAATATTAAGAGTCTGACTATACCATATTTAAGCTAAGAAGTTTAAATCTAAGCTTATAAAATTTAAAGCATCTCTTTTAGAGCTGGACAAGACAGAATAAAGAATTTGGCTCAGAGCTCCTTTAAACATTTGTTTTGACACAAAAGGTTGAATTTACATTTAATTAAAACTGAAATACTGTATTGCTTTCAATAGTTTCTATATTATTGTTTGTATGTTCAGTTATTCTGATAATATAACTAATGGCTGTATGTTTATATTTAATTGCGGCAAACTCCATATATCATAGAATCATTTAGATTGGGAAGGATATGCAAGATCACTGAGTTCAACTATTAAACAAGCACTACCAAGCCCACCACTGAACTATATCCCTAAGTGCCATGCCTACAAGTCTTTGAAATACCTTCAGGAATGATGATTCCACCAATTCCATGGGAAGCCTGTTCCACTGCTTTACACCCTTTCCATGATAAAAATTTTCTTAATATTCAATCTAAACCTCCACTGGCATAAGTGCCCTAAGTTAAAATGATGAATTACCACATAATTCAGTTTGGAAATGCATTTAGTCCAACCTTCTACTCAAAGCAGACCTTACTTCAAAGACGTGTTAGGTTGCTTAAGGCCTTGCTCAGGCAAGTTTTGAGTATCTCCAAGAACACTGATAAGACAATCAACTGAGACTACCTGGTAGACTGCCTGACTATTCTCATAGTGAACATTTTTTTCTTTTTTTTTCTTTTTTTTTTTTTTAATCAGAATCTTACATCCTATAAAATCATGGCTGTTGCCTTATACTCTGCCCTGAAAGAGTTTAACTCAAGTTTCCTCTGTAACCACCCTTTGGCAGCTGAAGGCACCAACAGGATTCCCCCTTAGTCTTGTCTCCTCCAGGCTGAACGAAAGCACTGTTTGAGTCTTTCCTTTACAAACCATGTGTTCCAGCCCCCTTATCCTCCCAGAGGCCCTTCCCCGGACTCACTGCAGTTTGTCAGTGTCTGTGTCTCATACTGAGGGAAACGGCATGTATCCAAAACTGGGCACAGTGAGATTCTTTTATTCTGTAGGACTGTGCAGGGATCAAACATTAAAAAGCTGTAACACAACTAGGAAACATTTTCTTCCTGCTGTTACAAGAACAATACTCAAGTCACCCAAAGCACAAACTGGATGTTGAAACACTTCAAGCGAAAGTCCTGCACTGCTCATACTTTGACAGATACACAGAAAGAAGTAACTTTTCACTATTGCAGCCAACACTTACTTTGAAGAGAAGCCACGCTGACGGCTGCTTGAGAAAACTCTGTTTACAATAGGCTCTCGAACACTGAAAAACATCTTTGGTTCCTCTGGACTGTAGAGCAGAGACTCATTGTAATCATTTGTTACTGTAAGTAGAGGAATCAGCCATTAGTTTTTCCAGAGCAAATTAGTTACTCTCAGAAACACACATTCCTCCAGGGAAGAGTGGCTTCTCTATCAAGAGGAAACATCAAGTCACGACAGGTGTTTAATAGCCTTCACATGCAAAAAAAAATTACTTTTAGGAAAGACTGCTTTCAGTTCTACTGCATGATGAACACTCAAGAGTTCTCTTCAGGTGATCAAATATTAACTGTTTCAAATCTTAGGAGAACTGAAATTCTCCCGACGAGGATATACAGAAGTCTAAATAACTGCTTTCATATCAAGTAAAGCATTTTTTGCCAACTGTGCCTAATAAATGTCTGCAAGAATATTACTGCGAGAGTGCTAAAATACTGAAAGCTGAGTAGTACAGAATACAAACAAAATGAACTGGCCAAAGACACTTTAAAAGAAATCTTGCTGTTTTCACTAACCTTTTTGTACCAGTTCCGCGTTCAACGGCATATTCAAACTTCCGTGCTTTTTTGCTGTTGAGCCAAGACAAAGAGCCCCAATTAGACAGATGTATCTTTATATAAACTTGGTAAGTAATGCCACGTTGTTCACTCACCAATCTTAAGGATCTCTTCAACAGCTTGATGTGCAACCTTGTTAATATTATAGGACCTAGACAGAGAAGTAGAAGTCTTGTTTACTAAGCAGTACAACTTAGGAGAAAAGCTGAGCAAAAACAAAACAAAAAGTCTTGCACACTGATGAAAATCTAAATTCAACATCTGGGGAGGAAAAAGAATGCTATTAAGTGTGAGCTGATACCAGTTTATCGAAAAAAAAGTCTTAAACCAACTATTGCTTTGGCATCTACCTGTGACTTTGTAAAACCTTAAAAATCCGTTAAGTGAAGTCTTCAGGAAAGAAAAGCATGGGATGTAGTCTCCTTATCAATAACCGTCCTGCCTTAAAACCCCAATAACTGCTGAATAAAGTCTGCATTAAAAAACTGAAGCATGACTAGAACTGAAGCTCTAGAGATTGTGTTCTTACCCTGTCTATCCAACCCTTGCTAATTAATTCTTTCTGTTAGCTCTCATTTGTGAACACAACACTTCTTTATAAATATTTTACCTCTTTATTTATACCCTAAGGTGTAGTCTTGAATCTCACAAGAACTGTGTATACAGAAAAGAAACAGTCAGATCAGACACTTCTGCATTTGACACATTTGGATGAACAAGTCAACATAGCCTCAAGTCTGGAGTAAGTTAAAACTCCAAAAAAGTCTTCCTCCTCTGCCCAGGCTCAAAAGGGAGTAGGGACTAATCACAGCCACTATGCAGCAGTACTGTGAACATCTCAGATGCCCAGGTCTCAATACAGCTTAAAATCCTCAGTCCAGCACTTTTGTCATGGCAGTAGAACGCCTCAGACTGCAATACAGACCCTCTACACACCTATCAGACCACAGAGCTGCTGAGCGTGGTTGTCCAAGGCTCTCTCTCTTACACTTACTGCCTACCTGCAAGCCTGAGAAGATGCTATCAAGATATCCTTTTACCCAAGTTTTGGCAGCTACAGGAAGTACCTGGACATTTAAATGTCTCTCAGTCCCAGAAAGTCTGAAATTCCAGGAGAGCTCCTAGACAACTGGCTAAGGAAGATCACTCCACTGAGGCTTGGCCTCAGTTTAGAGAAGTCCAGCAACACATACTGATTACAGCAACGGAGAGAGGCAATCTTGGAGTTTGGTTCCTGGTTCTGGGTTTGCTCAGCACAGAGTGTATAAGCAAATGAAATGCGTAAGAACAGCATTGAATTAAGACTGTACTTTCCCAAGGTACTGAACACTAGGAAAGTTTCCCTAGCAGTCTGCCAATTTCATCCTTGGCAGGCTCCAGGACAAGCTATGCTGCCTGAATACAAAATTCTGAATTACAATGAAGAGTAAAACCCAGTAACCATGGTTACAGCATGAATACTCATTTTTGAATTTCATTAAAAGCTTCTGTTTTAGTTCATCTTAGCCTGCCACATAAATCCAGTGCCTATTGTACAACTTTTAACTATGAGCACAAACACATCTCTCACATCTCAAAACTAAATTGATTAAACTTACATGCAGTACTGCAGCACATTTAAACTGAAGTTTAAATAATTTATCCCTCTGATTAAGCTAACAGAGTTCTGTGTAGATATGGCCATCTTTGTTTAAGGGGAGTATTTTGGCAAAGAGATTGTCCCCTGTCAATTAAATATGAAAGAAACAAGAGGCTTGAAAGGAGAATGGACAGTAGATGTGCCAGAGAACACTTAACACTACTTCCAAGTACATGTTTTCCCATTCTTCTAAGAGCTCAGATTTTTATAAGTTTTCTGAGCTACATCATCTAAGCATTTTAATTTTAGCCAACAAGAGTAGTTCATAGATCACTATGAATGCTCTCTGCAAGTCAGAGAAGAATCTCTTTCCCTCACCACTCCCAACCACTCATCTTCACATGTGGCATTCATCTTTCACTGAAATTACACCAAAAGCAAACTTCTGTCTCAGTGCCACAGCTCCTCACCCTTTCAAGGCTTCTTTCCATACCCAAAAGTAATGACTGCTCTGCTTTTCTCATACACTTGGAACAGCCTTGAGCCATACTGACAGTGAGAGTATTTGACTGACTCACCCATAGTCCAACAGAGTCTCAGTAAGGACAAAATGAATGAGCAAAATATGTTCATCTTTGATATTTTATATCAAAGCAGCAACATGTACTCACCATGCTTTTGATCCCGTTCCAGTACACACGTTAAGCCCTGAACTCTTCTGTTTTTCCCAAGGACCATCATCAACTGATATTTCATAATAGGAGGCCCTATGAAGCGAGAATTTAAAACTGGGTTTGCAGGACTTAAAGTTCTCCCTGAATAAGACAGAACACACAGCCTTATCAGGCACATAACAATTTAGAGGGGCTACTTTCAAATCTGGATCACAACTTCACAGGCTTTGTACAGTGTTTCCAATTTGACAGCTACTTCTGATTAACTATTTTATAGCAGTTTTTATAATGGACGAAAATGATTTGCAGCATGAACTTTTAGGCACTTTTTCTGCAGTTGCTTCTCATACTAACTTATGCACAAAAGCACCTCTGTGGTTCATCCCCAGGGCTTGTTGGACTAACAAATAAAACTATAAATAATTACCTTCCTGTCGTAACTGTTGCACAAAAACTGTGGTTATGCTATGATTGGGTCTCATTAAATTATGTCAAGCAACACTAAACATTTCAACATCAGCAAGTAATAGAATGATTGAACCTGAATTCTTGATCACTTCAGTAATTAAAAATCCAGCAATTCTTCATGAATAGCTTTACACAATCAGCAGGCTTACATTTCTCTCCAGGGCAAGTTATTCCTAAAACTCAAACGTACTAGGTCTTTACGTACAATCATCTCCTGCATGTTACTGTACATTTATCAGGGGATTCCTAGTGTTAGGCCTAGAGACCAAAGTTTCTCTCTACAAGCTTCATAACATCCAAGAGTATATTTATGAACTAAGCTTGTTGATATTCACAGTGACTAATTCAAACAGTGTGAAACAGGCTTCAGATTAATAGATATCCTCTCAGACATACAACATTCACTGTTTTATTGCATGACTGAGTTTCACCTTTCTTAGTAAAAAGAACTTACTGAGCTATTATTTCAGTCTGGATCCACTAGAAACACAGCTCTTGGCTGTTTGGTGTCAAACAGTTTATACTCTCAGTAAATAAGGGCATATTGTGTAACCACTCTTGAAAGGATGGGGAGATTAGAGAACTGGAAGTAGATTAATAACACAGGTGCACAGCTTGATTCAGTTTAATGTAATTTTTGCAAGCTGGGTATAACAGGTTTTCTGGGGTTTTTTTTCTTCAATTTACTTCTTTTCATCACTGACATGCAGAATAAGACCTTAGAAGAGGCTCCTAAAATCCTTTTGTCTAAATAAACAGCAGACCTGTGTATTTGACACTGACAGAAGATTTGTCTCTATGACATTTACTTCTTGTGTAAGGCCCTATTAACACCATACTTATTTCTAGAGGTTTGTTTCTACAGGTATTGTGTTCCTCAGTGGTTCTCAAATACACTGGAACCAAGAGCACAATGCCCTTGTGACACTCACAGCATTGGAAAACAGCTTTGTGTTCCTCTATCACTGCACATTAAAGAAACTCTTTAGAATCTTGATAAAATTAGGTTTGATTTAGTAGAAAGCAGGATTTGTATCTCTTTGAGATTAATTCCTTCTGCCAGTCTGAGGCTGAAGTCCAGACAAAAAATAAAGCACTCACAGAACATTTACACTGTTTCCAGCAGCAATCAATGTCCCAGGCACTGCACAAACAGACACTGTTAAACGCTAAAGTGGCTTTTCTGTTGTTGTTGTTGTTTGGGGTTTTTTTCAAGATAAACAATAAAGTGAAAAGAGATATAAAATGTAAGTTTGGTCAAATCCTGACTAAGGATCATGTCTTTCACTGCAGCCCCAGTCATACTCCCCATGTCCTTCTTACTGTTTGGCTGCCAAAAATGCATTGATCTTCAGGACAGCAAAGACAGTCAAATGTATCCCAGATAAGGCAGTACCATGATTTGATACAAACTCATTTCTTAAAAGAAGGAAAGAAGTATTTTCCATCAATAATAAGGTTTCTGCCAAAGGCAGGCTGATACCTTTGCCTCTAAAGACAGAAAGGCAGAAAGAGGAATCATGCTAGAAGTTATTTCTGCTTTGTCATGCTAAAAGCTTATGAAAAGATATTTAAGAAGATATGCAGGAGAGGAGGCAGTTTAAGAACAGGTATTTAAATCATCAGTAAAAGGGAAAGAAAACAGCCAGGAAAAATGAAAGAATGATGAGACAGGAGGTAGAAAACCAGAAATTACATTACAGCACTTACATCTCTGAAAACACAATTTGTAATGAGCAATAATATAATCAGTGTTAAATATTTATAGACTAGAACTGAAATTTGACAGTGAAATCTCATCACTGATTGTCCATTGGAATGTCATAAAAAAAATTAAGTCAATTGTGCCTTGCTGTAACAACAAACAATTAAACATACCTGGATGAAAGAGATTCCCCAATGAAGACTTCATTGAGTGCTCTCACTGGTAAAAGATGTGGACCAGAAATATCAGACCCTGCAGATATCAAAAATAAGAGTTTTGAATTACGGATCAAAAATACAAAATTTTCAAAAAATTTCACAATTTATTGGAGGACAGATTCTGCTGCCTGGGTTTGTTTTCTAGACCTCATGCTCCATTTTCTTCAGACTTACTTTTTCACTGATCTACTCTGTGGCCAGTCACTGTCCTTTACTGGAGACAATAAATATTTAAACCAAGGTCAGCAATGACACTTAGGTTCAGACACTGCTTTCCCTGAAAAGTCACGGGCAACCAGGCAGAAGGAAGTCTTCTCTTCTGTCAGTCACTCTTCCAGCGAAGTTAAATTCACTGGCAGTAACTTAACAGACATTTCTGATGAAGTTCAGAGAGTTAGAGTTCATACTACAAGGTAATTAAAGGCAATTAACAAATTGTTCATGTTGTCAAGGACTTCTTAGTGAGCAAATGCAATACTGGACACAGGTTAGGCAGAGAACCATGCATCTTCAACACACCATAAAGAAAAGAGTTGAATTGTTCCAGAATTACCTACAGACAGATTCTCACTTCTAATGTCTTCTTTGCTTGCTGGTAGTGCAAGACAAGCTTTTACGATCCTGAATTAACCTATCTTAGAAGTTAGCATGTGTACACACATACACACACATGCTCAAGTAGTTACAGTAATTCTAAGATCAGGTATTTTGACAGCAGGTATTTCAAATACTGAAGCTTTTACAAATCTTTATCTTCTATTCCAAGTTATCATAGCAAAGCAATCATATTCTTGTCAGATTTTAACCTACTTTGATCCTGAAATCTTTCATTTATGTGAGCCCTGCTGTGTTGCTCTTGGCTTAGCTGCTGTTCATGTAAATCCACAGGGGTTGTGTTAATTCCAGTTCCTTCAAGATACAGTCGGATTCTTTGCCGCCACTGCCACCTAAGAGAGAAGAAGTATGAGCAGCTGAAATATTCATTACAAAATTAAACAGGATCTGAGACTCTTCACACTCAAAGCAGAACATCTTAAGATCAGAAGCTAAATATATTCAAAGTCATATCTCAAGTTTTATACCTTCCACTATAACTTCTAAATTTAAAAAGTTAATTGTACTAAATTGTAAACTCTTTACACTGACAAATTTGCTACCTAATGTTTTTTGCATGTGTAAAAATGTGTAAAAATAAGAGGACACAGGCCAAAAGTAGTCTGTAAAAATCATATGTAACAACTCTCCTTTTTAGGCATGATTCTAACTTGTGAAAGAATGACTGATGCAATGCTTTGAGAATAAAGAGCTCTCAAGAGTTTATACAGCAATACATGTCATATTTGTAACATCTTTTGTTTGTATTTGTCCAGAAAAGCAGCTCAGTGCATCCCTTTATAAATACAGCCCCAAGAATCCTCTCATTTTAACAATCCCTCCTGGCCTAGGAATCTGGGGTGCTTAAGAGGAATTCATCTGAAGCAAGAGAAGGATATAAAAGCCATGCTACAACATTTAGATTTTTTCATTTTTCCCTAGAGATACCAATTCCTTTTTCCTCTTACAACCTAAGAGATGTCATAAAACAAAATAGCAATAGTTTTGACTAGGAAAGCAAATCACAAATGAGTGTTATGAGCACATCTTTTCCCTGTTCATACTGTTGATATCCAGGTGACAGTAACCAGTTTTTCCTTGTGGATGCCGAAAGCTGAGTTGCAGAGAGATTTTCCAGCTTTCTGCTTCTGTCTGTGAGAAAGTCTTTACTTTCTCATGGACACTGGCTGAAAAGCAGTTAAGAGTTTCTGTAAACTATCTTCTTTATCTTGCAGGTGTAGGTTGTTGTTATACTGACCAGAGAAATGTTTTGAAGTAGGTCTTGTGAGATCTAACCAATCATTCTAAAGAGCTGGATGGTCAGGGACCAATGGCCTTGTGCCACTCGAGAGAACTAACATATAAACCTGTTTGTATAATTAAATAAAGATGCCTTTTCTTCTAGAACTAAAATCAGTGTCGTTTCTCACTAATCCTGCTACAAGCAGCAACATTTCCTGAAATTGTGAGACTTACGCTTTATATGACTACATTGCTAGTTTTTCCTCATTGTCATCTTTATAGAGCCTCATTTACACATCCTATCTGCCCTTAAATTCCAAATATGATTTTAGGTAGTCATGCAGAAAGGATGCAGTGAGTATCATTATACTAGTCTCCTTACAATGCTTATGGCTAGAACATGTCACATCCCCTACAAAATCAGAAAATGGGACTGTACCCCTATTCAGAGAACCTGCTACACCACTGACCACCAAGAAAAGAAACATGGGTAATCCGAAATACTGTTTGTCCTTTATAAATCAGTAATGTTGGTTGTCTCACGGATTACAAGGTCCATGTTAACACGGATTGTTGCACTGACTGATATCTCAGGATAAGGAGAAAAAACAATTGCCTTTTTCCAGTTTCTGGCACCTCACCATCCATATACAACTCCAAGACACCAGAAGCCCTTCCAGACAAGGATTCAGTTACCCACCTATTTCAAAGTTTGCTTAGGGCCGAACAAATCTAAGAGCTGTCATGTCAAACACCTGCTCACGTCCTTGCTTAAGAATGCAGTTCCTACTATTTCAGAAAAATAATTAGGGAAATCCTTTCTGTTTCACTCTGGTGATGTTTCAGCTCCACAATGAGCAATAACAGGAGTGTCAGCAACAAAAATATAATTTTGTTTCCAACAAAACATCAAAACTGCCAAATGTCAAGGGAGGTTATCTGCATAAGCACTACGAATTTTACTTAAGCAACATAGGATAGTGGAGACTAAAAAGCTTCTGTTTTCTCAATCTTAGAATACGTGAGTTGAAAGTACCTGTTCCTTTAGCAATATTTATTGAAACTCCTTCAGTTATTTATCTTGGCAACTGTTTTCATCTCATTTCAGAACTTTTCTATGGCACGAACACAGTTACACTTCAAGCTAGAAATTCAATATGCTAGAAGTAAAAACAAAGTTCAACTGGTATATACTTTCACATGAGTGACTGATTTCTCTTTGATGGTCTGCCATCATAAAAGTATTCTGGAAAGTTATTATATACACAGAACAATGTCCCTTTTCTGAGTAGTTATTAAAAACTCTTCCCTAGTCTGTCCTTTAAAATTCAGCTTGTTTCTTTTTAAATCAAGTAAGATTATTCTATTTTAAGAATAGCTGGTACTGAAAACATCAAGCTATATTCAGCATGAAGAGAAGTTCTGCCTTACACTAATCTGTTAACCAAATTTAAGCCACTTTATCTCAATCACCAAAACCCCAGATGCAACACACTGACCATTTCCTAACTGTATGTGTTTCACTAGCTTCTATTCTTATGACCATCACTGTACTACGTTTTTGAGTCCTAAAATAGGCAAACCAATATACCCCTTACAAGAATGCAGTTCCTCATTTATGAATTTGCTAAGTCTGAAGTGAAAATCAATTACTGCAGGTCACACCAGAAGATTTTTTGCTGGAACTGGCAGTCAGTTTTATCATTTGATTCCAGTCTCACTCTTGACCACAAACTCGTTTTTCAACATTTTAAACATCTACACAGAATTCACAATCTGAGACATTAAGATTTTACTAAGCTTCACCTGCTCCTTAAGAATTGCACATGATTAGGTGTTTTCAAATCCCTCTGCGTTTTTGAAAACCAAAGATCAGTGAATCCTACCTGAACTCACCACGATAAAGCTTCTGTAGAGCTTCAGGAAATGCATGTGTGTATCTCACAGGCAAGCACAAGTGACCCTCTGATCTGATAGCAAAAAATGACAATGAAAATGACAGTATTACTGTTCAGATTTGGTACCTTTGGAAAACAAAACAAAACAAAATAAGTCTCCCTTTGTGTTCCATCTAGCAAAGCTACACTTTTTAGACCTTTATGAATCTCTACTAAAATTGCACAGTAGCACATCAGCAACAATACTCTGCTTTCAGCTCCTGGAGTCTGTGGGTCTGAGAGGGTATTTCTCCCACATTTGCCCTAAAAACTGTCTGTTCAGCTAGTAATCCTGCAGGAATATGTAAACACTAATATAGTTCCTGTCACCATTCTTGGCAAGCAATTTAAGCTTAATAAACCTGGTGAGAAAAAAAATTTCCTCCATTTACATACAAGTTAGCAACATGAACAGCTAACCAATACGTCTAAGATCAAAAGAATCTCATGTCAAAACCAGAAGACTAAACACTGCTCCCTTCCAGGAGTAATATGTGACAATTTGAAGGCGCTTGTTATTTGAACCCTGCTAGTCAGGCTTGATAATGCAGAATAGCTACTCAGCATCTGAAAAGTTTTGGAAGAGAAGTAAGGTATGAAAGGAATTAAACCTTTTGACCAACACTTTATGTTCTAGGAATAAACTGTCAATATCAAAAGCAGCAATCTAAATCTGGACTTCTCAGCAGGCAGAGCCTTGAGAATTCTGAGTTTCACCTCCCATCCATTTGAAGGTTATACCAACCAGGCAGTACTAACACACTGCATCCACTGAGCTGTAAGATTGATGTGGGCAGATGGGTGCAGCTTGTGCAGAGTTTATAGTAGGACAACTAAGTGCCAACAATTGGCTCAGGAGACTGAGTTTTCTGAGGTATCACATGGTTTACATGAAGAAACCACAGCAAACTTTATCTGAGACTCTACTGGATCCACCTTCTTCACAAAGAAATTATGTTTCTGTGTGTTCAGGCACCACATTTAGCTGCTTTTATGAAGTCCTTCCTAAGTTCTACACTGCTATCCCTAGCCTCCAATTTCTGGTTAGTAAGCTAGCTGCAAGTGCTGTTACACTGGTGTGTGAGAACAGTTATGGCAGTGTCACAGTTACGCTAAGCCAATACTAAATGCCCTCTCAGATGAGACAGGATAACTTGCTGTGGAAACTTTTCTAAAAAAACAACAGGTTCCCTTGGTATCTACAACTCACTAAAACACACATTTATGCTGCCAAATGCTACAGGTATGCCTCATGTACCATGAAAACAGACGCACAGTGTGCCTAATATTAAACAAAGCATTGCTTTCCCAAATATGTTTTTTACCTTTCAGGATCAGTATTTATGCCGATGACTGGTTTAAATTTATCAAAGACCTTACTGGCTGCCAACAACATTGTACCATCACCTACAGAAAAAAACAGATCAAAAGTTAGTTTCACTTCACATTCTAGCACCCCAAACAGAATGTATTCCAGCATTATCATTATGTGCTTTTATATTAACAACAAATCAGGCAAGCTGGACAAAAATACAATGGGACAAAACTACTGACACCTTTCAAATAGGAGTAGTGACAACTGAATTCGAGATGGCAAACATGACTGGAAAAAGTACAACTTATCTGACAGGTATACATGCCCAGGCAATTGAATGTGGCAGAAGCAAGCTTTAAAAGAGATTTATGGAAATTTCTGTACTTTTATCAGCAGGTAAGAGAAATTCTTTAACAAAAGTAAATTTAGAAAGTATTGCTAAACAAAGCCACAGGAGACAGGAAACAAAACCAATGTTACACTGAACCACATAAAAACAATGACTTCAGCTTCACCCCAGTTGTCCTCCTAGAAGGCAATTTAAAGGTCTTATTTGGCCCCAAATAGGGATACTTGGAAAAGAAGTCTTAGGTAAGTAGAAATCTTGGAAGTAGAAATCTTTAAAGGTACTGGTTTCTCCAGATATTGGTATTTTTTCCTGTCTGTTAAACAGAAAGACAACTATAACCTCATTCACTCTTGGCAACAAGGACACAAGCTCTGAAAAGCACGAAGACATAAGCTCTGAAAACCTCAGATGATGTATCACTTCCCAGATGCTTGCCTCAACCATGAAAAATTTTGCCACAGACAAACTGGCACTTTAGAGAAGCTCTTCGAAATCTACAAGAGTGTATTAGAATGCTTCAGGAATATACACATAAACCTTTCTACCCATCCTTCATGGTGACCAGTACCTAATGGCAAATTGGACTAGTGGGAAGAGAGAAAGCTGTGGTCAAGCCTATTTGCCACAGATGAGTGAACATTATGTCAGAGCCCAGCAACACAATGCTGTATTTGCAGCATATCCCAAAAAATAACACTGAATGAACGGCTGCAATCCAATATTAAAAATAAACAGTCAGGTTAGTTGCTCTGTTGTTCATCTGAAAAACACTTATCAGTGGCACAAGATGCTCAGAAGTTGCAGACTTTTACCTGTACCATCCAACTTGATACGCCAGTCACTGGATTAAGTGTGAAAGCAAGAAAGACAGTTTGAGCAAGGGGACCATGAGGTATTATGTTAGTCTACACCTCACATCCCAGAAAACAACAACTAGTTTTTAGGGCTACATAAAATCACATGACATCAAGCATTATCCTCTTTAGTTGAAAACTATAGTAAATTCCACAGTTTATACTGTTTTACACATGACAAACTTTTCTAGTGGCCAGGTACTGCAATTCACTTCCACGGGCTACAGTTTTAGATACTAGAGGTAGACAAGATGGTCACAACCACTGCACTTTGTCAGGTTTTCTGACAATGAGATTAGCAATTTGTTTTCAGAACGTGCACACTTCCAGTTCCTTTACACACTGCAAAGTATTTTTGAGAAACATATCTATGAAAACATACTGAAACAAATACTTCCCTTCCATAAAGTCATACCTCCTGCTGATATAACAGCATCTGCCCACCGGACCGTCTCTTCATTATATTCTCGACGCTTAACAAGACGAACTTCTATCCTCTCGTTCCTGCAAAGTTCAGAAAAAGTCTGAATTCTGTCCTGTATTGTTCCTTGTCACAGCCTTCCGAAAAGCTGTCATGCAGCTAAGGAGTAATTACACTCATATTTGGCTTATAAACACTTGACACACAAATCCTGTACAACTTTCTCGTTTATTTTCAAGATGATAATAGAGCACATTAGTCAACTGAATTGAGCCAGTTCACATGATGGTTCTTTCAGGAATGCCTGTTCATCTGCATCACTCTCTTTTCAGCACTCCTGTTTTATTAGCGCTTGTAACACGAGGCTTCCTTTTGTTTCACACAATCCATGGATATTTGCGCTGTGTCTGGAATCCTCAACAGCCATACATTCTTACCGTAAGCTGTCTACAACATGCTCCACGTTTTTTGTGTGAATGCGATGCCGTTCCAGCAGACCAGCATAGTTAGATCCCTTCAAGGCAAGCTGTAAGACACAAATGGTTTTTGTAGAAGTTAATCACTACAGTAAGTGCTCTGGAGCAATGCAAATACAAGCTATAAAAAAGCATGTCTTTTCTCTCAGCAGAGACCCGTTTTTATAAACATTCCATTAATTACATCTCTATATACATAGCAGCCAGCTTATATTGACTAATTCATTAAATGAATCACATGACCACAGCAGTCAAGAATCACAGACTACACAAATATGCAAACAAGCATACTACATTGACTTCCATGCAACTTCAGACACTTTGCTCCCCCTGAATCTGCCAAATGATTTAAACTGCACATTAATCCATACAGTTACACTAACTATACTTCTGCCATGTGCTAAAAGCTCAAGGTTGTGCTGTAGACAAGACAGAGAACAGAAAAAGCAACAGGAACGACAATTAAGAAAACAGAGCCTGAAATACCTACAGCATTACCCTTCAAATTGTATTTGAGCTAAAATGGAAGACTGCCAAGTGCTGACAAAGGTGACATTTTCTCTGCATCAAAAAAAAGCTTAAGGACAATCTACCTACTACCTTTGATACCATTTCCTGGATTATATACTGCATTTTTTAAACAAGTTGATAACAATAACAAGACAAACTGTGCAGGTGCATTCTAGTCTCATCTCTCCTGGAAACTGGAGAATTTGAATACTTAATCTCAACACACTCTTCAGACCATGGAAATATTTCGCAGTTTATATAGATACACTCTTATGAGCAGGCAGGTGAGACAACTGACTACAGATTATTCTTGCAACAAGTTTTCGTGCAAGTAATTCAGTCACCATTCGTTCTTTATCTTACTTAGCGAGGGGGGCCCTCATCAGGGCCTGATAGTGCCAAATACGTGTGTGCGTAGAGATAAAGAAAGTGAAAGAGGGTGCAAAGGATGTTAAGCAAAAGGAGTCTATAAATACATTCATACTGAAAGTGATCCTGCTTTGATCAGCAGGCTCCTGATGCTCCTTCTAGCCTGAATTAAACAACAATTACACTGTCACTGCTTCCTTCTCCCTGAACAGTTAAAACCAATTTATCAGCAGAGAAACAGAACTTCTCCTAGAGTTTGTGTACAGGAATTCATCTGTGCCAGCAGCTCTAAACAGGCACTTCCAGCAATTTATTCAAGTGCCTTTATTCAAAGTTTTATACCATTCCAAGAGAAAGTGGTGCCAGACAGCCTCGTCTAATCCCATTTTCATAGACTCACACACTACACAGCTCCAGAGAGAAGGGGAGAGGACTGTCAGGATATGACAGCTGAAGTCAACCACAATCCAATACCCAGGAAATGCAATCTTTACACATCTGACACCCATTCATGACAAGAAATCCAGCCATGAGATAAGCACATAAGACAGACTCAGCACTGAAGAAGTTACAGAAAAGAATGTTATTGGCTGCTCTGGAACGGCACTGCTGTTCCACTCAGTGTCTTTACAATTGGCAAGTAACTTGCAGGACCACCTTCAGGTGGTCTTATAGCTGGGATCAGGAAACCACTTCCAATAGACTCACAGGATGCCTGGATGCATCAAAGCACTAAAGGCAGACAGTGGGAGTAGCTGCCTGCCAGCTATGCAGGATCACACACAGACACAAGCATGTGGATGATCAGAAAACATCCAGACAAATATTGCAGGTTATTTTTACAAAGCTTGCTTGCATTGGTTTACTGGGGTACAGGGTGTTATGCCCCATTAATTGCCTCACACACTTAAATCTTTTGTTTCTACTTCTGAGCTACAAGGCCTGCACACCCCGGACACCTCTTGGTCCTGCAGAGTCCATGGTGTTGCAGTGGGAACTGGAACAGTGCCCCTGTGGGCTCCAGGGAGTGAAAGAGTACACAGGGCTATGCTAGTTATAGCACTGCCCATTGCTGGGTCTGCTGTCAGCCTCTCACGATCCATTTGGAGGGGAGAGGAAAAGGTACAAAAGGAAAAAGGAGGTATTTGCCTCCCATAGACATCAGCCGCTGAGCACCATAGGTCTAATTTGCTAGAAGAATTTTCAATTGCATGTTTGAAGCACAAATTGATCTTGCTTTACCACAAGAACAAGAAATCCACAACCAAACAATTTCCAAAAAACACCAACTGTTACTAAAATCAAGCTTCCTCTAGAAATATCTGCTGCAAATGAAACAAGCACCTGACCAGCAGACTGCTGAGGCAGCACACGTTTTCCAGGCTGCTGTTAGTTCCACACAAAATAGAAACCACAAACTCCATATTGCAATTTCATGTACTTCATTTATTTGGCTAATTTGTCTGCATGCCATCTTTCAACTTGGTGGAAGAGAGCTTTTATCTCAGAACAATAACAATGTAATAATTCTCTGTGTGATCATTTGCAGGTTTTTGAGCCACCAACATCAGTGGTGAGCTAATATTTCCCTGGCATTCCATCAGGGAATGTTAACACTCCCAGCTAACATCACCAGGAAGGAGACGTATGGGTAGTGCCATTGCTATGGAACAGAGTTTGTTCTGTAACTTCCATTTGCCACAGCTGAGTCAAATTATTTCATCAACAGCTTCAGAAAACACAAGAGGTCATTCAGCAAAGAAACTATCAGTATTCTGGCAACCAGATGAACCTTTTCAACAGCACTCTAGAACAGGCACTGAATGTGTAGACCTCCTCTTTGAATTTAGGTCTAGAACAAGTAAGCAAGTATTACTAAGCAACAAGAAAAATGAAAAGTTGGGGCCTTGAGTTTAAATGGCTGTGCTACATCTATGGAGTTAACGAATTGTCCTGATTTGCAAAAGGCTCCAGAGATTACAACAGTCTGTTCATCTCCAGCCTCATCTCTCTAGTTCAGAGATTAATAACTCGCAAGTTCATTCATCTAAGAACTCACAAAGGGGAAGCCTGACTAACCCTAACCATGGTCAAGTACATCCAACAGGAATGCTAGTCATCAGCTCAGCTACTCACCTACTCCAAAGAACCAGAGAAGTGCCTACAGTCCTTGTGGTCAGAGGCCACAGAATCACAGTGGTTGAGCTAGAATGGACCTCTGGAGGTCCTCTGGTCCAACCCCAAGCTCAAGCAGGGCCTCCTGAAGCCACCTGTCCCGGACCACATCCGGATGGCTTTAGATGATCATCACAGATAGAGTCCCTACCACATCTCTGGACAAACTGTGCCAGTGCCCAGTCACCCTCACAGTGAAAACGTGTCTCCCAATGTTCAGACAGATGTACCTGTGCACTGCCTCTGCTCCTGCCTCATATTCAGCACCTGAGTGCCACGTGAAAACTATGACAAATGCTGCTGCTGGAAAGAGTTTTGCACTTAGGACAAAGTGTAAGACCCAACTGAGACCACTGCCTGCTTTTTACTTTAAAAGAGCTGAGGGCGAAGACCAGGCAGTCCAGTTGCCGTGTGCATGATCACCTCCCTAAAAAGCCTTGAAGGAACTCGTGACGTACAGACAACACAAGGACAGCCTGGCTCCTGAGCCCAATCATCAGACAGGCCCCCAAACCTATGCCAGGTTTGGGTTTTGTCAACTGACTCCTCAAAAAGGCACAGAGGTATTAGATTCTGCATGAAGACAACTTTCAAGCTCTTCTTCCTTTGGAGGAAGCTCTGATTTACAATTAGGCCTGATAATCTGACCTCATTACCATACAAAATAAAATGCATGAATATATATACATGAGCTATTCTAGAAAAAAGTGCATTAGCATATGAAAACAAAGACAAATTGGACAAAAATACATTCAGGCACAACTTCAGTAGTAGTCTTAAACCTCACAGCAGAAAGGCAATGCAAAGTAGGCTTCTACAAGAGCTTGTAGTGGAAAACATACTCAGGAGAGCAAAACATTTCCTATGAATGGAGCTATTTTTCCTTAGACTGAAGGAGAAAAGTGCTAAACCAAACATCTAAGAATAGCTCTTCTTGAATATTCTGGCCTGATCCTTCTTTAAAGAGAAGATAATTTTTCACAAAGTTCCTCTAATAGTCACTTAAGCAAGGGACTTTTGCTTGACTGCCTTCCTTCTGTAGTTTTAGCCTGTACCTCTGGCAAGTCCTACCTCACTTGGTTTAAACTGTGGGTCTGCTGTCCTTTAGTAATGTTGGCCCCGGAGGAACAGTGCTGCTCAACAAGTACATGGCTTCTAAACACAAATACAGAAGCAACATGAAGCCAAGCAACATCAGAATACCCACTGTTGTCTACATATGTGGGTTATGACCCTTGATTCAGACAATGGGAAAAGGAAAGCCACAGCTGAGTCCTATGGCATTGGTAATCTAAGCATTAGGATAAAAAAGTATGTTCTCTCAATACAGTAATATGGATATTGTCTGGAGTGAATTTGTCAATTGAGCACCTTCTGCACCTCATCCTAGTAGAATCACAGAATGATTTGGGTTTGAAGGGACCTTAAAGATCATCCAGCTCCAGCCACCCTATTCTGGGCAGGGACACCTTCCACTAGCCCACGTTGCTCAGAGTTCTATCCAATCTGGACTTGGACACCTTGAGGGATGGTGCATTCATAAGTTCTCTGGGTAACCTGTGCCAGAGCTTCACCACCTTCAGAGTAAATGATTTCTTCCTAACAGCTAAGCTATATCTCCCCTCTTTCAGCTTAAAGCCATTCTGTTCATTCTATCAATACACTCACTGATAAAAGGTCCCTCTTTAGCTTTCTTGTGCAGCCCCTTCAGATACCAGAAGGTGCTATAAGCTCTCCTCAGAGCCTTCTCTTCTCCAGGCTGAACAGCTCAAACTGTTTTGTCCTCATAGAAGAGGTGCTCCAGTGCCATGATCATCTTTGTGGCCCTCCCCTGGACTTGTCCTGTAAGATGAAATGGAACTTTTCAGATGTACTTTGGCCTTATATAAACACATATATATTCTCATTAATAGGCTTATCCTGAATTTACAGCACTAACCTTCATGCAGCCTTAAGCTGCCACTGCACCAGGATGGAGTTAATGCCTCGGTGTACCCATCACTTGTTTTATGATTGTTGGTCATTCAGGAGTTAAACTAAATGTCTGACTAGAAAGAAGAAAAAAAAAAAAAGAAAAAAGCTAACAACAACAAAAAGCACAGATCTAGAAACAATTACTCTCTCAAATTTCCACAATAAACTTGCCCACACATGCACCCCATCTGGAAAACAAGAACAGATCACTGCTTTCCAGTCTACCTAATTTCTACACAAAGAAGCACCAAACAATACAAAGGGATTTAGAGAGCAACAGCTGAATACAAAAAATTTGAATTCTAACCTAAAGTCAAAAATCCTCCAAGCACTATAGGTATAACAATCTGTTTCTAAGCAGAGTACAGCACTTTAAGTCCTGTACTTTCAGAAACTGTCTCTTGAGATTTAACCACATGTCCCAAGTAGAGCCAAAGTTAGTGTTCAGCTTTGTTCCATTTTAAAAGAAAAAAGATTTTGACAGCCTTATAGAAAAAATATTTTTCTCAATACATTAAGTTTTGAACTAGAAACAGTTTTGAACACAGGACATGCTTCAAGCCATACACTTCTCTTAGCTTTCCTGACAAAACTTGACTTCGACTCAAAACTTACTTAACTACCAAAGTCGAAGGCTGTCAATCTACATGCAAGTAATTATCCTCTGTTCTGGTGTTAACTACTAGTTAAGGTAAAGGTTGATCTGTCATGCTAAAAACAAATGCAATTTTCCTCACAGGTCAGACACACACTAAACCTTTGGATTTCTTAGGAGCTCAAATGATATTAAGCTTTTCTATTTCACAATGTAAAAATAATTCACATACAAGTACATGGGATTAAAGCATGGTTCAGCTTCTGAATCTTAGGTAATAAAATGCCGACAACAAACTAGATAAACAAACTGAGCAGCTAGCCATAGCAGAACTTCCCCAATAGAAATCTGTACCTTGGAGACACATTTCAAGTGTCCCACAGAAAAGGGTCTGCCAGGGCAGGCACAGCAAGCTTGAACCACAACTCTGAATGGTTACTGTTTTTACCAGCCATCAGCTGGAACTGATGGGGGAGCTGAATCAGGTGGTTGTACACAACAGATACCCCAGTTTGGACACGACACTAACTTTCACAGCAAGCACAGAACAGCACACCTGCCCTTGATGTATAGTAGAAAACAAGTATCATTTGTGAGTTCAATTGCTGTATTCACACCAATGACAGCAAGTTTGCTGACAACACCAAGACGTGTGGTGCAGTTGATACGCTGGAGGGCAGAGGTGGCACCCATGGGACCTTGACAGGCTTGAGGGGTAGGTCTGTATAAACCTCATAAAATTCAACAAGGCCAAATGTAAGCCCCAGTATCAATACTGGCTGTGGGATGAAGGATTGAGAGCAGCTATGGAAAAGGACTGGAAGGTGCTGGTGAATGAACAGCTGGACATGGCTCAGCAATGTGAGCTCACAGTCCAGGGAGACACTCCAGGCTGCACCCAGAACCCCTGGGCAGCAGGGGAGGGAGAGGATTCTGCCCCTCTGCTCCGCTCTGGTGAGACCCACCTGGAGCCCTGCATCCAGCCCTGGGGTCCCAGCACAGGAAGGACGGGGAACTGTTAGAGCAAGTCCAGAGAAGGGCCACAAAGGTGATCAGAGGGCTGGAGAACCTCCTGTGAAGACAGGCTGAGAGAAATCTTTAAAATCCCTCCTTTCACAGAAGTTGCCTGACTTCTTAAAAGGGGAAATGTGGTCTCCTAATTGCTTTTGTACTAGAAATAGTAAATGCATCATCTGATCTCATATGGTTTGGCTACAGATAGAGACTCAAGACAGTATGGTCACCACATTTAGAAAAAAAAAAGCTAGTCAAATTTAAGTATTTATTGAAAAATTCCAGGCTTATTGAATAATACTGTTTGATAAGTCACTGGCTTAATGTGGCATGTTGACCCTGACTGGATGCCAGGTGCCCACCAAAGATGCTCTATCACACCCTTTCAAAATGAGACAGGGAAGAGAAAATATAAGGAAAGGCTCGCAAGTTGAGATAAAGACAGGGAGAGATCACTCACCAGTTACCATCACAGACTAAACAGACTCAGTTTGGGGAAATGAACTGAATTTATTACAAATCAAAATCAGGGCAGGATAATGAGAACTAAAACAAATCTTAAAAACAACTTCCCTCCATCCCTCTGTTTGTCCCAGCTCTCCCTCCTCCCCCTCAGCAGAACATGGACTTGGGCATGGGGGTTACAGTCAGTTCATCCTAAGTTGTTTCTGACACTGCTCAAGTAGAGGAGCCCTTCCCCTGCTCCAGCCTGGGGGCTCTCCCATGGGGGATAATTTTTTAAAGACTCTCCAGCATGAGTCTTTCCCATGGGTTGCAGTTCTCCACAAACTCTGCCAGCACAGGTCCCCTTCACAGGGTGCAGTCCTTCANCTAAAACAAATCTTAAAAACAACTTCCCTCCATCCCTCTGTTTGTCCCAGCTCTCCCTCCTCCCCCTCAGCAGAACATGGACTTGGGCATGGGGGTTACAGTCAGTTCATCCTAAGTTGTTTCTGACACTGCTCAAGTAGAGGAGCCCTTCCCCTGCTCCAGCCTGGGGGCTCTCCCATGGGAGATAATTTTTTAAAGACTCTCCAGCATGAGTCTTTCCCATGGGTTGCAGTTCTCCACAAACTCTGCCAGCACAGGTCCCCTTCACAGGGTGCAGTCCTTCAGAAACAGGCTGGGCCCCTTGTGGGGTCACATGTCCTGCCAGCAAACCTGCTCCAGCGTGGGCTCCTCTCTCCATGGGCCACAGGTCCTGCCAGGAGCCTGCTCCAGCACAGGCTTCCCATAAGCTCACAGCCTCCTTTGATGGCATCCCCCTCCTCCAGTGTGGGGTTCTCCAGGGGCTGCAGGTAAATCTCTGCTCCCCCGTGGACCTCCAAGGGCTGCAGGGGCACAGCTGCCTCACCATGGGCTGCAAGGGAATCTCTGCTCTGGTACCTGGAGCACCTCTTGTCCTTCCTCCTTCACTGACCTTGTCGGCAGAGCTGTTCCTCTCACACTTTCTCACTCCTCTCCTATCTGAGAGCAACTACATTTGCACAGTAACTTTTCTTCCCTTCTTAATATGTTATCACAGAGATGACACAACCACCTCTGATTGGCTTGACCTGGGCCAGTAAAGATCCATCTTGGATCCACCTGGCATCGGCTGTCAGACATGGGGGAAACTTCTGGCAGCTTCTTAAAGAAACCACACCTGTAGTCCTCCCCACTACCAAAACCTGGCCACACAAACCCAATACACTCAACCTTTTCCTAACAACTGGTACCACTGGATTAACCCATTTTGGGACACCTTCAAGGACCTGCAGTCCAGCTCATTCAGACTTGCACAAGTACTCTGAAAACCTCTCTAAAGTGAACCTTACAACCAATCTCAGTGAGCAGCTGACGGTCTTGAGTGAACTTAAAATGCACTGGCTTCTGATAATTTAATAGCTAAAAAATCCAATCCACAAAGGCAATGCATTGTTTACAGGATGGCTTTGATAATGAGTATTTGCTTTAACTAAAGTAGCAGAGAAACCTAAGCAGGTTCCTGAAACAAACTCCTACTGAGGATGAGAAGTATCAAGGCTCAGGTTTAAGTTTTCTATAAAGCCTTGAACATGAATCAAGTTTTCCATTACAAACTACTGTTGAGTTGCAAGTCATGGCATTAAATCAAGTTCCTCCTCCCCTCCCAGGCTGGACTATTACATATTATACAGGCCTCTAGCCACTTGCTTTTAAAAAAAAGATGCTAGGTTAACCAATCCAGTAAGTCAGTACCTATGACGCAAGAAAGGCAAGAAGGCTGGAGTTACCTGACCAGCACTACTGACTGATTTACCAACTTGCTGTCAATCGCTCAGAATTTTCCCAGTATTGCTCCTGGCTACCTTCTATGTTTCTACCAGTTTGCTGCATCATCCCTCATACTGCAAAATCCAGTGGGCTGCTTTAGCTAGGAATACTTTTTCCTTATATTTTTGTCACTCTTTTCTTCAGTAATTTAAACCACTCACTTTCATTACACAGTCAGGGAAGGCCTTCAAATGCTGTGGTAGACTAACGTATCTTCTGTAGACAAATGACTGTGAAGTATAGACACTGTAGCATTTTGTATACCATTACTTCAGTAGTAGCTGACTTCACTGGCAACATGTTCTGAAGTTGTACAGAAATGCTGCTTTAGGGCAAGAGTTTGATGCATACATCAACAAAAGTAAAAATGCCATAAACTGTTTTCTAATTCTTCATCCACCACATTAAAGCATTATTGTCATTTCAACCACATCTGAAGAATACACATAGTGGTTGCAATTCAAAGGCTAATGAAGAGCAAACTGTTGTGTTAACTATAAACAGTGGTAACTGCTTACTGCACTGAGAGGTTTCTAGAAAACCCATGCAATCCAGGCAATTCAACCATTCTCATTAATTCAGCACAACATGATGTCGTAAATCACAATTAATGAAGTACTTAAAAAACCAGTATTAAAGTCACTTCCAATAGGTAGCCTTCTTCAGCTGTATACAGCATCAGATGCTTGGTGATACAGTCCCAGAAGTTTAATTTAGGGGAATTACACTGAAATGCTCTATTTGCTATATATGACCGAGTATACTTGAATGGTATACTGGAAAAACAAATCTTATGGAAAAAATAATTACTACATACCATTTAATGGTTTGTTTCCATCATTTTCCAGACTCCTCTTTAAAAACAACATAAGAGGAACTTTTTAATAAAGCAGATGCAAGTAAAGTTACTTAACACTGATGCAAGTATATCAAATTTCAAAGGTAAAGATAAACAAATGCACACCATGGTAGTGTAACCTGAAAAGCATTTACACCCATCTCAGTTTCCAGTGGATTAGCTCAAAAAATTTACTTCTGAAGAAAAGTGTCTCTAGCTTTATATATCCTGGTGGAATATAATCTGTGTCTTGAATTCTGTATGCTTCAATTCACTAAACTGAGTTAGTATTTCTCTCTCTTTTCAGGATAAGATAGAGAATAATACAGTCCTAGCAGCTCTAAAACACTTTATGTGCTCCCTAAAAGAATATCTACTGAAAAATTCACATTACAAGGCAAGAACAGATGGGTAGTCTGAATTCAACAGAACAATGAAAAATTTCACAGTATCATCTTGTTCATTAAGTAAGTTTCTATTTAAAGATACTATCTTCATATACACATACCCTTTACATCTGGATCCATAAGAGGACACAGGGTTAAATGCCCTAATACTTATTGATTTTCAGAAAAGCAACTTTTTTTAAATTGTGCGCTAAATTATCAGATTTCATTTTAAAATTAGAATTCAGTTGAAGTTTGAAGTTTGCATATTACTTTTTCCTTCTGCTACCTTCTTTGCATTTGCAAAAATCCCAGTGTTCTGAAAATATTTGAGTAGCATTTTCTAAACAAGCATTCGAGAGGATCACAAGCACCAGTATTGAAGTGCCATCCTCTAAACTAGAAATCTAAGAACAAAATACCTGCTTATTTTCCAAAAGCCTATCTTCAGGTGGTGGTATAAGTGTTACAAGCCTGTAACACTAGTACCAAGGAAAAGTAATTAAAAAGTGATACTAAAATGGTATCTTTCACCATTTAATGTAAAAAATAACAAAGAATTTTTCTGTAATTAAAAACAAATATCCCTAAACTATCAAGTTATAGGTAAAATAGTACATTTCCCACAAGAGGGAATTTTCTAAGACACATGAAAACTTTAATGCACAGGCTAGCAATAACTGGTGCTGTACACATCCAAATTAGGAGCTGGAGCGGGGGGAGGTAGTGTTCTGCTACACACACACACCCCCACACGCCATCCACAGTTCTGTGGGGTTGTTTTGGTGCACAGCATAGGAGCCCCAGCTGAAGCTCACCTACCTGCTGGGCAACACTCCTTCCTTCCTTCCTGACCAGCCCTGCTCAGGATGTTGTTGGTGCCCCATGCACCACCTGTGCGAGTTCACACTGGCCTCTTTCAGGGGAGGCAACATCCTAACAGGTTACCTCTTCTCTAACCAGACACCAGTTTTCCATAAAGCTGTATGAACTTCACATCACTGAGATTACTACCCCTAGCAATTAGCTGCAGTGGTCCAAAAGAGTCAAAAAGTGTTCCAAACATCCAGCTGTGCTCTCCCTCCCTGCTCCAAATAAAGACACAAAAGCCAGCCACAACAGAATATCAATTATAGCCCACACTGAACAACTTCCTTCCAATTAAGGCCAAGACAAACATCATTTTTCATACGACAAGACATTTTCAGAGATAATTAGAATTCTGTATGAAATGTGTTTGGACACGTAAATTGTTCATCTTCCCTAAATACCTTACAGCTGTGAGAAGTCAGCAGCTTATCATATCTGCGCTACCAAACAAAACAAAACCCAGAAGTCAGGAAATTCGCTCTATCTATTACTGGGGTATTATATTCTCTTAGTTTACATAAGGACAACAGCAGTGCTTCCTCTGCATGGATTTACTGAGAACGAAATAAACAGAACATGCAGCAGCCTTCAGTATTAGTTGACCGGATCATTCATTTTTGTAACTTGTCATATTTAGATGCTAATCCCAGTAAACCATGTCAGAAGAAACGCAAATTGCTGTCACTTCTGGTAAGCAAAATGTTTCTAGGGACTTGGGAGAAAGATTACTATTTTCATCCAACTTAAAGTTGGTAACTGCAAGTTTTAGAAACCAAACAGTCACTTTAAATTTCATAAAGGCAAAGAAAAATATCTCTTACATGATATGGTGCAAAAAATTTACTGATGTAACACTTTTTTAAAAATTGCTGGGTCATTTTGGGGCATTTTTGTTTTGTGGTATTAGAAATCCATTTTTATAGGTCTCCAATCTCCCTTCTGAACAAAGACTCTGAAAACCTCCCCTGTACAATAGCATACACAGCATTTAATTACATTTTTCAGACTAGGTCAGAATTAGACCACTAATTATGACAGTCAGATGTGTTTATGCAGAGTTATGAACAGATTTTAACGACTTATTTGTAAGCATGTAAGAGTATCTGCCACAAGATAAGTAAAAACAACTACTGGGAGCAGGCATGCACAACATGCATGTAGAGAGCCAGTGGAAGATTTCATGTTTCACAGATCTACTAGACACTCCAAAGAGTATTTCCCCTTGCTTTCCATCCCTCCTCCAGACGTTTTGCCCTTCTGCTGTCTGGAGTACTTCTTCACCTCTCCAATCTCTGTTTGCACAGAGAAAGAATTCTGGAATTGTGACCTTGCAGCTTTGACTTTGCAATATTTCATAGTGTTTGTATAATATGACCCACTCGGTGTCCAAAAGAAAGGCCACAGAAGGGTTTAAACTACAGATGCCCAGGGCCTTTACAGCTTATTACAAATGTCTGCCAGTCACCTTCATTACTGGTATTCTGCTTCTTGGAGGATACTGTGATTTATACTGTGTGTATCACAGATATAATATGCGCTACAATCTGTATCGTGTATCTGTATGTATTGGTGTATGCCAATGATTCATCTTCAGCCTCCTTAAATATGGAACAAATCCCATCTCATTAGGACGTGTGCCCAAAGGCACCACCATTTCTGCATTAAGTTACTTACTGCATATTCAGCCTTAATACACAAACACATTGATTGCAACAGCTACATTCAGGACTGCTCTCCTGTCTTGGTGATCAGGCAGAACTGCTTAAGCCCACAATTTTCATTAATTGTACTATACTGATATCTGAAGCTTCCAAGCAGAGACATTAGTTATCTTCTAGAAACCTGTAAACATCTCTTCTGCTCACAACCAGCAGGCAACAAGCCTACGTATGATTGCTCAAATCTAAGCCTGCAACACTGCCTTGAAATTGAATTTCTGTATTTCAGACAGCCAGCGGACATCTGAAGGTCTCGGACAGAGGATGACAGCACTGTGCTCCTCCTCTGGTACAGGCTCCCTCACACCACAAGCCTCCTCCAGGATCACCCAAGCCTGAGCCCCTGCAATGTAACAATCCCAACCACCAATACATCTGGGTCAGCCAGCAGCTCCGAGCACCAAGGGAGTCAAACCTCTCCTATGCTCTTTTGCTTTCACTCTTTGCCCGTATCCCAGTATGAGGCTTTCACAGGAACTGAACTCCCACCCCGCCTTCTGTGTGGCCCTTCAACCCAGCTGAGCTACAAACCCAAAGACAGTGTGTCTGGGCTCATTTCTGAGATCACCTGCCTTGGATCAGCTTCCGAAGTCTCCCCAGGAGAAACAGAGACACGGGGAGCATGTAGTGCAGCCAGCACCAGGAAGCAAAATGCATCGTGTTCCCAAGCTGCCCACAATGGCACTGCAGGGGAAGGACACTTCGCAGCAATCACTCTGCTACAAAGTGATCTCTGCCCCCACCAGAGAGGATAAGAGTCTTCTGAACTTTCACATAACGTACTCAGTGAGGCTGCCATTAACTCAGTCTGAGCAAAAACGATCTGAGACCAGAGTCACAGCAGAATGCAAATACAGACATTTTTACCGGTTAGCTAAAAAATTTTAAGAGATGAGCAGCAAGGATAATTCCTTCACTCTCTTATTTTCTGTTTCAAAACCAAAATTCTGGAAGACCTTTTCAATGTGTTCTTGCACAAATCTTTGCATTCCCACCCATACAGCAAGAGCTTAACTCAATATTGCTACATACATTGTTAGGCAAGTTGGGCTTTGTCTACCTGGCGACATCAAGTTTTATTGCTGCAATTCCTCACAAGGTACTATTTTAAGGGGAAAGGTGGATTTAAAAAAAGCACCAGTCCTAGAACAGAAATTCTAGAATTGTCATAAATACCAAGAATTATTGTGTACCTGTAAGCTTCTCCAAAAGGACAAACTCTGAGGCATTTCTGCAACTATTACAATCACCCTCTGAGTTCATGGTTACTTTTTAAAAAATGCATATTCAGAGTGATACAGGTTACCAATCATGCAAAATATGCATTCTCGTGAGAAAAGAAACTGCAGCTACCACTACATTCAGTCATGAGCACCTTAAGAGATATGCAATGCTGCTCACTGATTCACTGCCTGTACACAAGCAGTTAGGGGAAAGCAACCAAGCATCATTCTGCTTCTCTTGGGTTTAGCTGCACACTGAGGACAACCTCTATACTCAACAACAAGAAATGATTCCTCAAAAGAAGCTAAATGAAGAGAAAAAGTCTTATACACATGAGCTGTGAGAGACCTTTTTTTCCCCTAACCACCGTGTGAAAGGAAGTACGGGGACATCTCAGCAACAGGAACCTACATGAGAATCAACACAGACTGACATTAAACTTGTTGAACTGTGACTAGAGAGCTATACAAAACACGTGAAAAACGTCTGGACAGGAATGCCATAGGAGGGAGATGACCAACTGAGGCACATAGACATTGTGTATGCTTTATCCAAATTCTTTACAAAGCATGGCTATGCAGCCATTTGTCCTCGCTACGTAAGTTAAGCACATATACAAGTTCAATCCAAACGCTGCAAACTAATAGAGGTCTAAAATATTTGCAGTTGTAAGGGACTGAAGACTTGACAGACACAAATTAATGTGTGGACAAATTAATGTAACAGACTTATTCGGAATAAAGGCATAATAATAATATGAGCTCGTGACAGGGATTGCACAGACTGCTGGTAGCCAAAGTAACTCCTGCAGGTACCATCCTTCAACCCACCGGTGGCAGATGAACACTGGAAGGACACAGCCACAGGGTAAAGGGAGAACTGGGTGAGGTCACTGAGCATGATGGAGATGAAGACGCAAGACACTGGGTGCACATACCAACTCTCAGAGATACTTGGTTTCCTCAGTACACCTTCATTAATGGACCTTTACCTTAAAGGTTTCTTAGATACTAAAGAAAAAGCCTTTTCTAAGAACTGTAACAAGGAGGGCGGATCTGAGAGAGATTTGGCTGTCCGGATGGAGGAAAATACGTAAGGATGAAGCGAGGATGTGAGGCAAGAAAAGGGAGGAAATACGAATCAGTCCACTCTAAGACTTAAGAGGGAATTTTTTGCAACACTGCGCTTTCCTCAGCATGCACTTCTCTAATCTTTACACTACACACTGCAAGAAAAAGCCTGCAGTTTGCTGAGGGCTACTGAAATCCCTCCGAAGGTAAAACCCAAACATGCTTACTACACAAATCTCTCGGCAGCCTGCAAGCGATGAATGAAGGGCGGTCCAGTGGCGCGGCTCGTGCCCCTCTCGCAGGCGGTGCCGCTCGGCGGCTCCATCGGGACCGGGGGATCGGGGGCCCGGGGAGGGAAGCGGCGGGAGCCGCCGGCAGCAGGGGCAGAGCGCGAGGACAGNGCCGCCGGCCCCGCCCCACCAGGGCCCAGGAAAGCCCCGGGGACACCCAGACACAGCGGCCCGGCGGCCCCCACGGAGCCGGGCATCACCCCGGGAACACCCCCGAAGCCGGGCATCATCCCGGCCATCCCTCGCCGGAGCCGGGCATCACCTTGGGTAACCCCCCACCCCCGCTGCAGCCCCAGCGGCAACGCCCTCGGTGGCCGGGACCGCCGGCCCCTCCCGCC